>APFE031137859.1:0-62728 GCA_000404065.3 Pinus taeda
TTCCCTTCGGATCTCGTCTTTTGGTAACCATTATTCATTTGTTGGAACCTTTTGAGCATCCTCCACTGCTCCTGTATGCTTCTCTCATCTGCAACTTTATTCAACCTCTGTTGAATCTTTAGGTTCTGCCACATTCACTTCTCCTTCTTCCCGCTGAGATTTCTTCACTATTCCTGTAGATCAATATTCATCAGTCCCAAAAATCATCACATGGAATTAACTTAAAAAAAAAACACTTGAACCTTCAAAAAGAGCTAAACCTGGCTCTGATACCACGTGATGAAAAGAGATCTGGGTATACGCCCAGAATCCATTTTCTTAACCAATTCTTAGCCCTTGACTGATAATTAATACCCCACAGGTCCACAAACTAGGCTTCCTGTAACTATTGAAACACAGTCATCTCCTGTTGCAATTGTGCAATTCTGGATCACTACATGTTGGAAGCGTAGACATGAATTCCATCTGTATTCAGACTGTCACCGGGAGCAGCAATTTTCAAGTTCGCACTGTCCTCCAATGAATTGTGCGCACATGCCGTGCTCCTTTCACTGTCTGCCAATTCTATGTTGGTCCAAAAGCGCATCTTTTAATTCCATATTCAATTAATAAGAATAGGTAAATTCCCCGCAGGTCAACCGTATAACACACTTCAAATTCTGGTGAATACGCGGGTCTTCAACCATGAAACGCACCAAAGACAGTTGTCCCGAAAGGTGCCCTTACCTAACCTCTTCTTCTCCGGTAATAATCGTATGGCTATGAAATGCTGGGGAAGTAATTGAATACACAATTATATATGTATTGGATCAAACACACACCACGCTTCCGCTGCGTTTTTGTTTGACAACCCTTATCAATTATAAAAACATAAACAATTTGTTAGCGTTGTTTGCACCAATAAATCACCTCATTGTTCCTGTGTGCCTACGCTTGAGGTATCAATTTACCACGCATGGAAATCCATCGATAGACACTCTGTGCATGTTAAGAGAATAGACACGCTGTGCGCCACACTGGAGGTGTTAATACATAGTATTAAATATCACAATTACGACTTATATCTCGTGGAGTTTGATTTCTTTGAATTCAGAACAGAGTGCCGCCCCTAGCCAGATCTTACTTATGCATTACATATGCAAATTAACATTTAACTATACCGACAAGCATTTCACATAGCGAAAAATGCCCCACTGACAAATTGTCAAAGCATCACTACTACCCTCAATAGTTTATAATTCATTAACACATTCATCCAATTTCAACATCACTGAATTACACAAATTTTAATCGATAACCATAATGTCATTAAACTCCATAAGTCTATCAATCAATGGTTTATATATATATCTCAAGCATAGTTTCACATAAACAAAAAGAGGTCACTTAAAGCCTTCTCTTTGGTCGGATATCCAACATTTGTGGCCCTTATTAATTGCGAGGTAACTAACAGCCTTGGTTGTTCAAGCTATTATCAACCACCCTCTCTCTCTCTCTCATCCTGAGAGCTGAGGTGCCCCTCTATTTAAAATAATAATGGATATGTACATAAAGGATAGATCAGACCTTATCTCCTAGAAAAACAAGATTTTTCCTTTTTTTACACAATGACTTAAAGCTCGAAGCTTTTATTCCCTAATTTTATCCTAATTTTTAACTAAAAAAACATAGAAATTCTATCCAAATTCTCTTTCTTAAATTATTTTTCCCATATCCTTTAGAAAAAGAATATTTACATAACAAAATACTAAAATTTATCACACCCCCTCTTTATTCCATATTTACAAATGAAGAGGGTCTTGATGCTCCTGCATCAAAAAATATAACACTTTTTCTCTCTATATATATGAAGTTGATATTAAACATTTAATTAACATATACATTACAATATTTTATTCAAAATATAAATTAAAATATAAAAATAAAAATATAAGAAGTCTTTTACTTCTATTTCTTTATCTTTATATAAAAATTAATAAAAAAATCTTGTCATAAAATTTAAATATCTTACTTATTATTATAAATTAAAAATACAAAAAAACTTATAAATTAAATTATAAATTTTCAAATACCATTAATTTGATCTCTACCTCCCATTCCTTTAATTTATATACAATTGATAAAAAATATTTCACTGAAATCTAAATACCTTACTACTATTATTATTAAAAAAAAAAAAACCCTTATGATTAAATTATAAATTTTCTAAAATACCATTAATTTATCTTTAATAAAATTTGACCTACATAATGATATTAATGATATTATGTATAATATTATTGATTTAATGCCAAGATACTAAAATATTTTCCTCTATTAAATTAAATGGTTCATATTAAAAAAAGTATTTTATTATAAAAAAATTATTGTTTTTTATATAAAGACTTTTAATAATAATTTATTACATAACATCTCTATAGAATACCTCTCCACTCAATAGAATATAAATAAATATTATATATATTTCTTCAATAATTACTTTTATCCTATTCATTTTCGAGAATCTTAACTCCAAATAAAATCGAAAACGAAAATATATCTACATAGGAATAATAGAAATTTCACTCCCTCCCCAGCCAAACATATCTTCACAATGGATCCAACATTTTAATCATTCCTTAAAATGAGTTTATTCTATATGCAGTCTAAGAGATCACCTCACCTGTTTCCAATGAGTTTGTGCATCCGAAGGATGAGATCCTCTTCATCAGAAGAGAAAACGCTCAAGTTCAGGTCAGGATTTAGATAGCTCGTCCAACGAAATCTGTAGCTATTTGCATTTCGATTCAAACCTGAAGTGACAATTATATATAAGCACTCTATATTTTATGGATATCCTATGTATTTATTTATATCTAAAATTATAATTATATATATGGTTTGGTTTATTTCTTAAAATTATTTTTTATTTACTTGAGAGTTGTTTTTGGAATTTAAGAAAATAGTGGTGGACATTAGAAAAACCAATCCTCTCATGTGTTTCACTACATAGACTAACACCCTCTAGATGTAATCATTGACTAACATTAATAGTAATGGTGATCACCAGCAAGTAGTATCAGAGAGTAGGTCATGAATTAGATATACATTTGGCTAAAGTTGGGAGAAATTGTTAGACATTTTATAAACCAACTGCCAAAGCCTAACTCTTAGGGACTACTAATAGATAATTTCAGGTGACATGTTTCCTTGAACAACTGCCAAAGCCTGACTCTTAGAGACCACTGACAGATAATTTCAGGTAACCTGTTTTCTTGAATAACAGTAATAAATCATTAGCTGATAATTGCCCTACTGCTGATTTCACAACTAACTTATAATAAATTTTCTTACTGTTAAATTATATGTGTGTCTTTTTTTCTGAACTAAACTGAGGCACAGTTTTTACCTGAGAGTCGTTAAACCTGAGACCATTTGCCTTCTCCATGAATTTGGATGTGTTTAACCAGAAGACGATCTTCTTCCCTAGACCACAAACGCCTTCCCTCCAATCCCATGACTTATTATTCATCAAACTTCTCTTTCATGGAGTCTTCCATTTATGAAAACATTGTGGAAGCCATAGTTGGTCTGCAATTCGACCTTAAAAAAATTGGCAGTTTTATAAACGTGGAGAGAATTGGATGTTGCAGGGAAGATGTTGAAGGAAGATGTTGCACCATGAAGAGTAAACGTGGAGAGAATAGCTTGCTTTACATTGATAAAATTCCTAGTTAAATTCTAGTAAGCGCGTACCTTTCATTTATCCTACACACGAATTTCTGAAATTGTAAAAAGTATTAAAGCAAACTATCGTCACATTTTCCTTTTTACATCGTTGTCCTATCTGCTCTGCACTCACATTCAGTACTTTTCATATATGTAGGAAAACTTTTGCCCTCACGAATATTTTCCATTTTTAATAATATTATTAAAATATAGATAACATTTGACAATACTTTGGAAACCAATTTTCAGGCCAATAATATTTTGGCTCAGATTTTCCTTATTAATTTTGTATTTTTTACACTTTATATAATATTTTTTTTTTAAATTCCAATTTTTTTAATCTTTTAGTTTCAAAACTCCCATTTTTATTCTTTAAAATTTTCTATTTGATGTTTTAAACTTTGCTAAAGTTCTTTTGAATTGATACCTTCATTTTTTCTATTTTGAGAGTATTGATTGGATGAAAAACAATACAATAATATAATTCAGATCATTGTTCTAAAATATTGGTCATAATTGTTGTTACATGGGTTACTTGGCCTTCTAAAACGTCAACAATTGTTGACTTTATGAACCATTGTATTGCAAGAGAAACAAACCAAAGATACTTGCCATACCTTTTTAACTTGTGATGGTATTTTTTGGCTTTGATTGCTTGGTCCCTAAAGAGTTGGAGTAGATATGGATGGCACAGTGGATATGGATGTCATAATCATATCAAAGTGGATGTGGATGCCATAATCATATACCTTCTTCCAAGCCTCTACAAGCATATTTGAGTGGATAATTACACATTCTTTTTCTAATTACCTTTTCCTCCATGGGAATGGATTCCTTTATGATTCTTTTTTCCTTAAAAAAAGTGGCTTTACTTGAATTAATGTTGACTTCTCATCCATTAAATCTTATACATTCATGCTTAGGACTCTATTAAGGTACAATGGGAGTAGGAATCCCTTGGTTGTCATTTCCAAACTCTTGGCCATTGTATCCCATTTTCCTCATGAACTTAGAATTCATTGCCCTAGTGTTCTTTTCAATGTCGCTAAATCTATTTTTAGGAATGGTCTTGGAAGGTGATTTTACCATGTTTGACTCTATCATGGTGTTCACTTTCATAGTGGCAATAGAAAGTATTGCTTGGTCTGTTAGATAAGTAGTTGTAGTTGCTTTAAGGTTTCTTCCTTCACTTTCAAATATTGGTATATCCTAGTCGCTTCAATGAACCTATTCTCTTACAACCTATTCATTTTCTATTATTTTCTTATGGTGGTGAAGATTTCTTGGCATTTGCTGATTTATTTTTCTAGCTCATCCACTTTCTATTTCCGATAAAGACTTTCCTCTTATCTTTACATGTTGAAGTCCCTTAACTCTTTTGGCTTCCCTCTAAGGATTTTCCCATGGAAGCTACTTAAAGGTCTCTAATAAACCTACTTTGATATCATATGATCCATAAGGGTGGGCCTATGGCCTATCCATTTCGCCAACATGGATACATACTGGAATAAAATTAAATGACATCTTTGCAATTATAAACTAGGTTGAGATCATGCCTCTTGAATTATTGTGTATTAACTAGTTACAATGCTTGAACAAAAAAATCTAGCCCAATTGAATGCCAACCAATAGAAAGTATCTAATATCTTTCATATTTGGATCAAGGTATGCATATAGACTCTTGGAAAAAGGATAACCTTGAATTCATCTAGTTGAAAAAGTCATTGCTCAGAGGAAGGGGAAATGGCCTAGGTAAAATAAGATACCCAACAAGGTTAGAAATCCTCAACAATCCACCAAACTCAATTAACTATTGATATTCAACATCTATATAAAATGGATGGAAGAATATAGATAGTTGTTAGCATTCATTGGATACTAATGGAAATAGGTGTGTAAGTAAAATATGAAAAGTACAAGTTGAAACTTTTCATCATATTCATGTATGCAACTAACAATAAAAATATACACCATAAATGATAGCAATAATATCAACCATATAATTATAAAAAAATCAAAGCAAATAGAAAGAGGCCAAGATGTTCTTGGAAAACCAGGTAAGAAATTGTTTACAAAATAGTGAGCTACACACACATTTAGCATCTAATTACTAGCTAGCATGAAATTTGAAAATGGTCATAGATCGACAACAATATTTTCTCATCATAAGATACACTCAATTTCTTCATATCCTCTATCATTAAGCAATCCACTTTGTTCAATTATCATCTTTGTTATTTCAATTATCATCTTTATTATTTCAATTATTCATTTTCTCTTTCATGTTCCATTCAATACTCTTATTCATGGCCACCTTTAATGACAATGAGTTATCTTGAAAATCCAAATACCATAAAAATCCACTTCAACTTTTAAAATAAACTTGAATGTTTCTTCAACTTTACTAAAAACAATTTAATTATTACTATAAAATTTAACCTTTTTGATAGATATCCCATTTGAAACATAATTAAAAACCTCTCTTAATTTTTGCAATCTAAACAATCAAATTACATTATGGAAAAAGCTTAAAAATAAACCATTGTTAAAGATTAAGGGTATTATGTTTTAAAAAAAGCACAATTAAATAGACTAAAATAAGACAAAGAGGCAATTGTGTATTCCTTTAGACTAAAATAGGATAAAGAGGAAATTGTGTATTCTTTTGGATGCTATTGAGTAGAGAAATGGTGCATTTTTTGGATGTTTTTGAAATAAAAAATTATTAAAAACTAAGAATATTATCTTTAAGCAAAAAATAGCAGAATTAAATAGACTAAAATAGGACAAAGAGGCAATTGTGTATTCCTTTGGATGTCATTGAGTAGGGAAATTGTGTATTTCTTTGGATGCCATTGAGTATGGGATATAGGGAAACCAAATGTTCTTATGGTTAAACCTTAAAGATGGAACATAAGAAAATATTAAAGATGGACAATATGAAAATATGTTATTTTTGTATAATTATTGTTTTATCTTTTAAGGTGGTACAAATTATGTCATTATGTTGATAGACATGTTTATTTTGAAATAGAGTTTCCATAATTTTAATTTAATTATAAATTATTATTTGGTGGATAGTAAGGATTTAACCTCCACAAAATATACTAAAATATTCATAATAGTATTCATAAATAAAATGTTGAGATTGATCTTCAAAGTCATATTTCTTATTCTTTTTAATTAAATTGATTAATGAAAAAATAACATATGAATGAGTTACTGTTTTTTGGGGCATGTGGTATTGATAAGCCATGAGATTGTAATAAAGTTATTTACAAATTAAGAATCTCCTTGATCAAGTTGGGATGAATCTCTCAAATTAAGAATCTTATTATATGTTTCTTAATGTGTGTTAATTTATTTTAATTAATAATAATAAATAAAGTTATAATTTAGTTAAATTTTATAGCTTTCTAATTGTAGTAATGTGAAATGTTTTATGAAGTGTTTTAATGTCTATCATAAATTAATGTTCATCTTTGTTTATCAGCCATTAAAAATAATTTAATATATATTTTTTAAATTTTGAATACTTATTTATATTTTTGAAATTAAAATATGATTTTGTATTAATTTAAAACAATATTTTTGTAATTATTAATTTTCTCATTAAAAAAATCAAATTAATCATATTGGTATAGATTTATTTATTTTTGTTAAAATTATAAATCTAAATATAAAAATATGTTTAGATAAAATACAATATCTATATTGGAAACTACTTAAACATGTTTAGGTAAAATACAATATCTATATTGGAAACTACCTAAACATGTTTAGGTAAAATACAATATCTATATTGGAAACTACCTATTGACTAAGGCGTACTTTGCTTAAATACATTGCCTTCGTGTGGAAGGAGAATCGATGCATAATTGATTTTATATCTCAAATAAATAATATTGATTTTTGTGATATTTCATTAATGTAAATATAAAGTTGAGTTTAGCCCTAAGATATTAAGGATATTTTATTTATTATTAAAGACCATAAAGTTTGATGTGTAACTAAATTTTGACTTATTAAATCATAAAGGTTATTAAATCATAAAGGTTATTAGGTTAGAAGAAATTTAAAATTTAATTATGAAAATAATTTTTCAAATATATGTTTGATATAAGTATTATATTAATTAATTTATTATTTTTTTCTAACTAATTTGCACATGAGTCTCTAATAATGGGTAAGTTTTCTAATCTCTAATAATGAGTGAAATATCCAATAAAATCTCTCTAGAATTCTTTTCTAAAAACTTTCAATTATAAATAACTAAATGTAAAGATCTCAAATGACTTAAATATTTTTAAATACAATAAAAAATTAATAATAATATTATAATAATTTAATTATAATTTTTTAACTAAGAAAATAACTTCATAGAAAAGTGTGTATATTTATTAACTTTTTTATATCATAAACTTAAACTTAATACAATGATTGAACACTTTCATAAAATGTATTTAATATAGCTTATCTATAATATTTAGATGGTTATATGAAAGATAGTGTTTTATTTGTGTGAATGGTTTTATTTAACATATTCTACATTTTAATAAAAAATATTATTAGATATCATTTTGGGATTCAATTGCGTTAAGTAAGTCATTAACGTATGACCATTTCCATGAGATTAAGTATGACCATTTCCATGAGAGGTAGTCGTAACTTATGACCATTTCCATGAGAGGTAGTAGTAACTCACTAACTTCTCATGATTTTTGAATAGTTGGGTGAAGAAGTGGAATTGAAACTAGTGATTTTTGAATAGTTCACTTAGTACTCATTGCACACCTATGACCATTTTGAATAGTTGGGTGAAGAAGTGGGATTGAAACTAGTGAATTTTTAATAGTTCACTTAGCACTCATTGCATACATATGACCATTTCCATGAGAGGTAGTCGTAACTAACTAACTTCTCATGATTTTTGAATAGTTAGGTGAAGAAGTGGGATTGAAACTAGTGATTTTTGAATAGTTCACTTAGCACTCATTGCATCGGGTGATGCACGCAGGGGTGAAGAAGAGGGATTGAAACTAGTGAAATGAATCACATAGCATCAATCATCACTTACGGGGCTTGCACCTGGTAACCAGGACTTCCCGGGAGGTCACCCATCCCAGATCGCCTCTGGTTCAAGCACGCTTAACTATAGATTTTTCCCCACAATCAAGCCCACATAGCTTGCTACCCCATTTGCAAAACCTTAGCAAGTATTGTGCCTCATGAACCATTCAAGTCGAGATCCCTTCACTCTTTTTGAATTTAAGTAGGGGGGCTTACGCAATGCATTATATTAGATATCATTTTAGGATTCAACTGTGTTAAGTAAGTCATTAACGTATGACCATTTCCATGTGAGGTAGTAATAAGTAACTAACTTCTCATGATTTTTGAATAGCTCACTTAGCACTCATTGCATCGGGTGATGCTCACAGGGGTGAAGAAGTGGGATTGAATGGTTCATGAGGCACAATACTTGCTAAGTTTTTGCAAACAGGGTAGCAAGCTAAGTGGGATTGATCGTGGGGAAACTCCACAGTTAAGCATGCTTGAGCCAGAGGTGATCTGGGATGCGTGACCTCTCGGGAAGTCATGGTTACCGGGTGCAAGCCTCGGAAGTGGTGATTCATTTCACTAGTTTCAATCCCACTTCGCTCACACCCGATGTAATGAGTGCTAAGTGAACTATTCAAGAATCATGAGAAGTTAGTGAGTTGTGACTACCTCTCATGGAAATGGTCATAAGTTAATGACTTACTTAACGCAGTTGAATCCCAAAATGATATCTAATACTATTGACTTACTTAACGTAGTTGAATCCCAAAATGATATCTAATATAATGCACTGCTTAAACCCCCATACTTAAAAATTATATATTATATAATTATATTAAAAATAGTGGAATGCTTTGCAAATTAATATAGTTGATCTATAATATTTAGATGGTTATCTAAAAGATAGTGTTTTATTAGTGTGAACGGTTTTATTTAACATATTCTATATTTTAATAATAAACAAATATTATATAATTGCATTAAAAAGAATGGAATGTTTTGGAATTTTATATGAAACAAAAATTATAATATTTGAATAAAATATATATTTTCTCTATATTTAAAATGAATTTAAATTAATTTTAATATGAGGATATATTTAACTTAATTTGATCTAATATTATACATGAATCAAATTTTTTGAGTTATATTTTTTTTTTCAATTTCTTGCATAATAAAAGAGGTTACACATCAAGAAATTTGATATTTATCAATGTTTGATAAACTCATTATTAAGATGAATTTATAATGATTTACTTTAAATTATTTTTTCTTTCTTTCCAAATATCACATTGATATAAAATTATTTTACATTAAAGTATGCATGAAATAATATATATATATATATGATATTGAAATATTAATTACCAAGAAAAAATGTATGTTGAATGTATACTTTGAAATATGAAAACAAAAATATAAGAACTTTTTAGCTAAAAGAAATTGGTTCTTTGTATAAATTGATACACAATTATGTTATTTAATATGGAAATCCCAATATTTTATTTATGGTTGTCAATAAATTATTATTATTATGTAGATATTACATATGAACTCTGTATTAAATATAAAAAGTATTTCACTATTATTAAATGTCATTTACAAGCTTTTTATTAAATAGTGAAATGATTATAAATAAGTAAAAAAAAATTAGAAAATTTTCACGATCATTTATTTTGTATCTATCTACAAAATTTGATTTAAAATTATATTATTAGTAATAGATATTGAAATCTTTTATTTTATATATATATTATAAATTTCATTTATAAATATAATATTTTTTTAATAATAATATTTTTTACTATTATATTATATTAAGAGTTCAGCCTCTCATATTAAATTATACATATATAAAATATTATATTTCACAAAAATAAAATAGAAGTAAATATAATATTTATATAAAATAAAATTTACATTCATTTATATATATATATATTATATATTAATATTATATAATAATTTAAAAAATAATAATATTGAGCAGTAATAATAAAATATTTATCAAATAAATATTCTGTATATTTTTAATAAATTACTTTGATCCTCGTCATTTCCGAGAATCTTAATTCTGGTGAGCGAGTACCTTTCATTTATCCCACACAGTAAGTTCCGAAATGGTAAAAGTATTAAAGCAAACTATTTATGCTACTTACGACAAAAGATGTCACATTTTTCTTTTTACTCCCTTGTCCTCATGTAAGTAGGGAAACCCTTTCTTTCACGAATACTTTCCATTTTTGGTTCCCCACTCTGGATTTGTTTTGAAAATCCAAAATATTTTAATATCTTTTAACATCAAAACTCCAATTCCTTCTAGCTAGATTATAAATATTTGTAAAAAAATATAAAATAATCTTATAAGATATTTTCACATCTCTTAACCCTAATTCTGAATAGGAAAATTTCTAAGTGGGTCAGCTCTAAAATCCCTTTTTTTTCAAATGTAATCATGTCATAGGGATTGCTTTTTCACAAAACCTTTGTATTTTTGCATTTTATAGAAAGTAGGAGATTTCTAATAATTAGATGGATTGATTTATTAATATATAAGCAGAGATTTTTAATGATGAGATAGATTGATTTAAATATTATATGTTAATTTTAATTTTTTTTATTATTTAATTTTTAAAGTATATTATTTTAATATATTAAATATATTTCAAATAAATAAAATAAAAAATATTATGAAAAACATAATAACAATTTACATATATTAATAATATTTAAAAAAATATATTTTTTTAATGAAAGTGATTTTAAATAAAGATAGGAAAATAACTTTAAAAGCTCAAAAATATTTTTATAAAAGATTTTCCTATAGCTTAATTCTAAAACTCAAATTAACTCAAATTCCTTAGAAATTAAATAATTAAAGATATGCAATTTTTTTTTTTTAATCTTCAAAATAGTATTTCCACATCTCTTAATTCCAATTTTAAATAGCATATTTTTTATTTTTATTAGTTTTATTTTTTTAGATGTATGGAAACAATTTCAATGATTCTATATTGTAGGGAAGCTTTTTCATTTCAATGTAAAAATTGTTCTTATGGATAGGGTTTTATGCTTTTTATTTAGTTTTGAGTTTGTGTTTAGTTATTTAGTTGTTTATATTTTCTAATTGTATCTAACTACAGATTTTCAATAATTAGGTAAATTGATTTATTAGTTTGCTTAGTTTTTGTGACTTTTTGGTAACTAAAATCAAAGTTTTCATAAAATGTTGAATATTTACATTTTTTTGTAAATTCAAAAATATTTTCTTAATTTTTGTAAATTTTATTTCTAATTTTCTATTGAAAATCTCATTTCTAATTTTTGATTGGTTGAACTAGAGCTTTGATGTGACATAATTCCCCTAGTGGAGGGAAATTGAATTTCCGTATTTGTCATTGCCTAACAAATTATTTTAAAATGAAAATAAGACTAACTTTTTAAATGGTCATTTTGTTGGTGAGTACTCTGAGATTGACACTTACACAATGTTCTGAGCAAGTCCTTTAGGTTAGGAGGGGAGAGGGCATTTTGTGGATGAGTACTTTAACACTAACACATATACTCCTAATGCATTTACCTCTTATTGCATTTTATTTTATTTTTCATTTTAAATTTTTACAAATTTAGTTGTGTGGGAAAACAAGTGTATGAAACCATGAATGTATATGGAATGAAAGGATGTGCACAAAAGAGGGTATGTATAGGAGAACGAGGGTGTAGAGAGAACTTTCTACCACAAACATGAAATTATTTTAACTTTAAGCATAAACTTATTTAAGTCCAATATTAAATAAAGTTTCTTTTAATGTGTGTGAGAAAAAAGTGTTATGTGAGAGAACATTTGTGAAAAGCAAGGAATAAAAAATGTCATTTTCAATGCACTGCATCTCCTTCGCATACATTTCCCCTCTCGACACTTCTTTCACATACCTCTCTCCTACACAACACTACATATTAATCGTTTAATTAGTTGTTTTGACTTATTAAACTTTAGGGCTTGAAAAGTTTAGTTTATGTGTATATCAGGTGCAAAATAAGGGTGCGTGATTAATTTCCCTTACTACTATGATGACATGGGCTCATTTTATTTGATATTGGGATGCAAAGGAGTTATGGAAAAATTGCTTTGCGGATGATCTGATGCACAATTTTCAAAACTATGTTTGACGATTTTCATCATTCCACCATAATCAACAGTTGATACTGAGTGCATGGTCCTTCTTCTAACCTCAATCAACTTCCTACACTATGGACTAGCATATATTAAAATGTATTTCTTTTCGGTCTTTATTCATTGAATCGATTCACATATCACAGACTCCATACACTTGTTGTTCCACATAACTAATGTTTCATTACTAGCTAATGTTTTACTTTGACTAGCTTTTTGTTCAATATTTACATGTTTATTTTGATGTTTCTTCCATACCATTCCTCCTATAACTTTAAAAATTTTATCAAAGTAGAAGCAATGAATCTTGGTATTCACAGTTTTTGAATACTAAGTGCATTTATAATCCCACAGTTGTGAATTAAATGCCTATTATTCAATATTAAATGAAACATATTTTTAATGCATGTGAGGAAGAAGTGTTGTACGAGAGAATAGTTGTGTGGACTAGTAACATAAACTTTATTCTGCAATGGTGTGGAGCTAGGAACATAAACTTTCTTCTGCAATGGTGTGGAGCTAGGAACATAAACTTTCTTCTGCAATGTTCTATACCTCTGCATACATTCCCACAAACCTCTCTACTGCCCAACGCTACATATTAATCAATTTATTAGTAGTTTTGGCTTATTAAAGTTTGGGCGATTAATTGTCCCCACTACTATGTCGATGTGGGATCCTTTTATTTGAGCTTCCTAAATACTAAGAGAATTTGTGATTTCACATTTGTCAACTAAATACTTATTATTCAATATTAAATGAAGTGTAGTTTGAATTTCTATGAGGAATGAGTATTGTGTGGGAGAACGAGTGTCGAGAGTAAGGAACAAAAGCTTTCATCCATAATGTTCAACATCTCTACATGCATTTTCCCTTCACACACTTCTTCCACACGCTTCTGTCCCGCACAATACTACATATAAATCAATTAATTAACAATTTTGGATTATTAAATTTTGGGGCATAAAGTTTAGCTTTCGTGTATATTAGGTGTGAAATAAGGGTGGGCGATTAACTACCCCCTCTACTATGTTGGTGTGGGTTTTTTTCAATTTGGTATCAAGATGCAAAGAAAGTGCGGAAAAACTATTTTGTGAATGATCTCATGTGTAGTTTTCAAAACTATGTTTGATGGCTTTTGATGCAGGAGCATCTGGTCGACAGGGTGAAGACCGAGACAGGGAGGACAGAGTTTCAGAAAAAGACTGGGAAGGTTAAACAGTTCGAGAAAGGACAGCAAGACTGTCAGGTTCTTACAGTTTCATTTTATTTTCTTTACCAAGGTCAACTACAGTTTGTTTAATTTCTGTTGGGTAATTTTTATTTAGTTTACTTTACTATAGCTATCAGTATTAATTGTAGTTAATAAATTAGGTTATTGCAAATAATATATACAGTCACCCTTTGAGGGACCAGAGTGACAGATAGACAGAGTCAGTTTTATAAACTGTCAAACATAAACTGGAAACAAAAACATAACTTTATAACCGATTGTAAAAGGTAACTGATGATAGTTATCAACCGAATCACCTCTAATGTATAAATGACAAAAACCGAAATCCCAAGAGGGTTCGGCAGCTAAGCAGCAAAGAAACATTCAAAGAAATAGACAGAGAAAAATATTGTTTTTTCCTTCATCTAAGAATTCCTGTGCACAAACGAATGTATAGACAAACTATCTAAGTTCTGTAAAATTCAAAATTTCTGAGAAATAACAGTTCTGTGTAAATTATTTCAACATACAAATACCGTGACCGAGAGTCACTAACAGAGATTTAAATATATGTAAACAATTACATAGTCAATAACAGTGCAGGTGAATATACAGTGACAACCGTCCAAACAACCAGACGCACGACGAGTCCAGCCCAACAAACAACAGACGGAAGCAGAATAGCGAAATCAAGGAGCATAACGACCCCAGGTCGAAACCGGGTAAGAACAAATCCCAGCAAATCAATCTTAAACATTTGCAAATTCAAAACACATGTATATATATTACAGTGCAGGCCTGATATAGTCCAAACGTTTACAAACGAAACTCGAGTGAGGGTTCAGTGAACCATTCCCACTAATGATAGACGCGACAGCAAATTAAAAGGAGCCACAGCCACGGTTGGGATACCCCAAACCCTTAACCGTTACAACGACCAACGTATAGACACAATATTACAACGAAGAACCGGAGGCCACTAGGGCACCTAACCTTATGAACTAGCAAGCGGCTATAGGAAAACTAATCGACTTTAAAGACAACTAAACAAAGAGCATAGAACTACCCAGAGTATAAGCGTAACCTGGTACGAGGAGCCACAGAGCCTTCACCTGCAAAGGCAGAAGGAGAACACGTTAGGGTTTAATGAAACGACCAAACCCTGAACATAAAATTCGACGAGCAACCTAAATAATAAAGGAATGAAACGATTGGAAGGGTGAAGAACAGAGGAGAAGGAGGATACGTTACCTGAGGGTGAACGATTCCCCTTTTCATCAAGACCGAAAACCTGACCACGGAGGGGCCAAGTTGGTCAGTCACCATTCGAAAAACGAATAAGGAATTATAACATGGAATTAGAAATTACCTGGATGAGGAGTTGAACACCGAGAACAGTTGTTGCAGACCATCGAATGCACAGTGCCACTGAGCCTACCAGAAACCCTCCATATTGAGAAACGACCGCAAGATACAGCGCCATTGACCGAAATAAATCAACAACACAGAAAAATTAATAGTCGACAGAGCAATCCACGGAAGAATCCGACAACAAAAACCCCTGGTAGAGTTACAACTTACCAACAGATGCGTGAATCAAGTGTACAGGCAGAACCACAGTGAAAAACCCAACAGTTGAGCGAGAAATCCATAGCAAATCGACGGGGTATCGGCTGATAGCACAGAGACAGAGCCAAGCTCGAAACCCGGTCACAGAGTGGTGAAGGCACAGTGAAAAATGACAATGAGCGCGAAGTAAACCAACAAAAGGGCATCCGGGAGGATTAGGGTTGCAACACAACTGAGGTGGACAGGTGTTAGGAGGAGAACGGACAAGGTACCGGGAGGTAGGTAGGTAATTACTGCCGCAATCAGTATCGGACCGAGCCAAACGATTGTCAATCAACCACAATCAACATACAAAATCTGAAAGTACCATGGGTAGGTGAGCTGGAGAGGGGTCACGTGGACGGGCCACATCAATTGGTATTAGAGCAAGTTTTTTTTTATTATTTTATTTGTTAGTTAGAGGGAGATGGCAGAAGTACAAGCGCCAAGATGAGGGCGTGGCAGAGGTGCATGAAGGGGAGGAGATGAAGGATTAAGAGAACAGATTAGAGTTCTTACAGCTCGCTTGGAAGCAGTAGAAGCGGGTAGACGAAGAGACCCAGAATTGGGAGATGAGAGTGAGGAAGAAACAGTAGCTGCTGCAGAAGCTTTTGATGAAGAGGCTCCAGAACTAAGACTGCTGCGTTCAATCTTATTGGCCAGCAGCAAGCCAAAGACAGAAATTTCAAATTATGATGGTAGTCTGTCTGCTGATATTCTATTGGGTTGGATCAGCGAACTGGATAAATACTTTGAGAATGAAGAAATTAGGGAGGACAAGAAAGTTAAGTTCGCCGCTACTAAATTAAAAGGACATGCCCTCTTGTGGTGGGATAATGTCCAAGCAGACAGAAAAAGATTGAATAAATTACCCATACGAAATTGGGCGAGGATGGTAGCGAAACTGAAGGGCAGGTTTCTGCCAAAAGATTACCAGGTTGAACTATGTCGGAGAGTACAGAATTTGAGACAGAAGGGTATGACTGTCAAAGAATACACGGAAGAGTTCTACCAGGTCAATCTACATGCTGGTTACACGGATGAGACTCCTGAAAAGACAGCACGGTATGTTAATGGTTTGAGGATGGAGATCCTGGATGAAATTAGTATTCTTTCTCCCAGAAGTATAGAGGAAGCCTTTCAGAGTGCTGTGAAGGCTGAGGAGAAAATTAATAGAAAGCAGAATAACAGGAGAGGATGAGGAAGTGGTAGAGGACGAGGATAGCCCTACGGAAGAGGAAAGAGTGCTGCAAACAGTGAAGAAGGCAGCAGCTCAAAAGCTTCAGGGATAGCTGACAAGGGAGACAGCACTAGAGGAGGTCGGTCATATCAGCGTGGACGAGGGAATGGCCGCGGAAGAGGAACTGGTTTCCAGTGCTACAGGTGTCAAAAATGGGGACATCGATCCTTTGAGTGCCCAGAAGTTGAGAAGGCAGGTCAGAGAGGAACGTATATGGTTCAGCCAGAAGAAGTGGAAGCGCAGCCACGAGAAGTGGAAGATGTAGCAGAAACGGGAGAAGCATTGCTCCTGAATAAAGTTCTGCTAAAGCCAACCAAAGAAGTGTCTGAACCGACTCAACGGAAGTCACTGTTTCGGACAATCTGTAAATCTCATGGGAAGTGCTGCAAGGTAATAATAGATAGCGGGAGTACGGATAACTTGGTTGCCACTGAGATGGTAGAAAAATTGGGGTTAAAGCGGCTAAAATACCCCACACCTTACAAGGTGTCGTGGCTACAGAAAGGCCACTAGCTATTGGTTGATGAACAATGCGAGGTGGAGTTTCGCATTGGCAAGTACCACGATACAGTGGTCTGTGATATTATGCCCTTGGACGTGTGCCACATACTGCTCGGAAGACCATGGCAGTATGACAGGTGGGTGACACACGATGGAAAGACGAATTGTTACAAGTTTACGAAGGATGGGGTCAAACACACACTCGTGCCCATCAAAGAGGAAGATTCAGCAGAATCTAGCGGAACAAAGGCATTATTATTGGGTGGAAAACAGTTCATCAAACAGATTGATGAGACTGAAATAAATTTTGCAGTTGTAAGGAGTATGAAGCCAGTATTGCTAAGCACAGAATGAACAGAATTGCCTAAGGAAGTACAGGATTTGTTAGAAGAATTTCAAGCTATTGCAGCAGAGGAATTGCCTGATAAGTTACCCCCTAAGAGGAGCATCAGCCATCATATCGATTTTATACCAGGAGTGAGTTTACCAAACAAGGCAGCGTACAGAATGAGTCCAAAGGACAATGAAGAGGTGCGCAAACAAGTGCAGGAATTGTTGGACAAGGGACTGATCAGAGAGAGTTTAAGCCCCTGTTCAATACCTACAGTCCTTGCACCGAAGAAGGGTGGAGAGTGGCGAATGTGTACAGATTCGCGGGCTATAAACAAGATCACCATCCATTACAGGTTTCCCTTGCCTAGGATGGATGACATGATGGATTGCCTTAGTGGAGCAGCGTATTTTACGAAAATCGATCTGAAAAGTGGGTATCATCAGATCAGGATTAGAGAAGGCGACGAATGGAAGACAACCTTCAAGACCAACGAAGGGTTGTACGAATGGCTGGTTATGCCGTTTGGGTTGAGTAACTCTCCAAGTACGTTTATGAGACTAATGAATGAAATGTTAAAGGAATTTATTGGAAAATTCGTGATAGTCTATCTGGATGATATTTTAATTTTTAGCAGGACAAAAAGAGAACACCTTCAACATATTCAAAGAGTATTCGAGAAGCTGCAGCAGAACAAACTGCTGGTAAATTTGAAGAAATGCACTTTCCTACAGAAGGAGTTAATTTATCTGGGGTTCGTAGTGGCGGAGAATGAGTTGAAAATGGACCCAGAGAAGATTACAACGATCATGAGTTGGCCGTCACCAAAGAGTTTATTCGAGGTACGTAGCTTTCACGGTTTAGAAAGTTTTTATAGAAAGTTTATCAAGAATTTTAGTGAAATCTGCACGCCAATGCTAGATGCCATCAAAAAGGCCAGTCAACCTTTTTGCTGGACTAAAGCGGCAGAAGACAGTTTTCAACTTCTGAAGCGGAAAATAACAGAGAGGCCAATCTTGAGGCCGCCCGACTTCAGCAAACCTTTTCAGGTTCGATGTGATGCAAGCGAGACAGCTATCGGTGTTGTACTCAGTCAAGAGGACAGACCTGTGGCATTCTTTAGTGAGAAACTAAACGAAAGCCAGCAGAAGTATTCGTCATACGAAAAAGAATTCTATGCAGTGGTTCAAGCCTTGAAGCACTGGAGGCACTACTTACTCGGTAATGATTTTGTTTTGTTCTCTGATAATTCTGCGTTACAGTACATAATGCAGCAGCACAAATTGAACCACAAGCACGCCAAGTGGGTGGAGTACCTACAAAGTTTTACTTTCGTGCTGAAGCATATAAGTGGACAAGCCAACAAAGTGGCGAATGCTTTAAGCAGAAGAGCTTTGCTCTTACAGGAAAGCGGCATACGGGTAATGGGGTTTGAGTATTTGAAGGATTTGTACCAGATGGATGTGGATTTCAAGGAAGCCTTTGAGGCATGCCAAAATCCTGTCTTACGAAATACAAGCCCATGGCTGGATTTTAATTTACTGGATGGATTGTTATTTCGTGGTGGACAGCTATGTATTCCAGATTGTTCGATGAGGGAAAATTTAGTGAAAGAGAAGCATAGCGGAGGTTTAGCAGGACATTTTGGCGTTCATAAAACATTGGAACAGTTAGGACACTTTTACTACTGGCCGAAAATGAGTCGAGACATACAGAGGTATGTAACCAGATGTAAAATCTGCCAACTGGCGAAACAGCACAGCCAGAATGCTGGGTTATATACG
Source organism: Pinus taeda (assembly GCA_000404065.3). Classification (NCBI taxonomy): domain Eukaryota; kingdom Viridiplantae; phylum Streptophyta; class Pinopsida; order Pinales; family Pinaceae; genus Pinus; species Pinus taeda. The sequence goes on from APFE031137859.1 coordinate 19,621, forward strand.
CCCCTACCAGTTCCAAGCAGACCTTGGGATTCAGTCAGCATTGACTTTGTCCTAGGATTGCCCAGAACACAGCGGGGTTATGATTCAGTGATGGTGGTGGTGGATAGATTTTCCAAAATGGCTCATTTCATTCCGTGCCGGAAGACTAGCGACGCCACATATGTGGCACACCTCTTCTTCACAGAAGTAGTTCGATTACATGGCTTACCGAGGACTATAGTTTCAGACAGGGATGTAAAATTTACAGGGCATTTCTGGCGCACCCTGTGGAAAAAGCTGGGCACACAGTTAAATTTCAGTTCCGCGTATCCCCCGCAGACTGATGGATAGACGGAAGTAGTTAACAGAAGTTTGGGCAATTTATTGCGAAGTTTGACAGGAGAAAACTCGCGATTGTGGGATCGAGCTCTGGCCCCCTAGGCCGAATTCGCTTACAACGATTCGCCCAATCGGAGCACAGGTCTAAGCCCATTCCAAATCTTATATGGTATGCATCCGCGGGGAGTACATGAATTACAGGACTTAGGACAGCTGGAAAGGAGGAGTGCAGACGGGGAAGATTTTGCCGAAGCAATTAGCGAACTGCACGAGAAAGTTAAAATGAAGTTGCAGGACAGCACACAGAAATATAAACAGCATGCAGATGTCAAACGGCGTGAGGTACATTTCGAAGTTGGAGACGACGTGCTTGTGCATTTGCGTCGGGAAAGATTTCCTAAGGGAACGTACAATAAGTTGAAGTTTAAGAAAATCGACGCATGCAAAATCCTTCGCAAATTTTCAGCGAATGCATATGAAATTTAGCTGCCACCTGATATAGGCATATCGCCCATATTCAACGTGGCAGACCTGTTTCCATATCATGCCCAGGCAGCAGACGAAAACATGGTACAGCCGCAACGGGACACCCAGTTCGAGAGCAGTCTTTGGAAGAAACAGTTACCGTCGGTTAAGACTCACGAAATTGAAGGAATTATCAGCACACAGGTAGCCAAACGGACACGTAGAAAGGAGTATCTGCGCTATCTTGTCAAGTGGAAGGACTGCCCTCTAGAGGACAGTTCCTGGCTCGACGAAGCACAGATTCGAAAGGCAGGATACTCAGTGGAGGAGCTCATGGAACAGAGCCATGAGAACTCTCTTTTACCCTGGCAGCCTAATGCAGGAGCATCTGGTCGACAGGGTGAAGACCGAGACAGTGGGGACAGAGTTTCAGAAGAAGACTGGGAAGGTTAAACAGTTAGAGGACGGACAGCAAGACTGTCAAGTTTTTTTTTTTTAGTTTTCATTTTATTTTCTTACAAGGTCAATCACAGTCTGTTTAGTTTCTGTTGGGAAATCTTACTTAGTTTACTTTACTGTAGTTATCAGTAATTAATTGTAGTTAATAAATTAGATTAGTGCAAATAATGTATTCAATCACCCTTTGTGGGACCGCAGTGACAGATAGGAAAAGTCGGTTTTATAAACTATCGAATACTGGAAACAAGAAAACATAATTTAATAACCAATTGTACAAGGTAACTGCTGACAGTTATCTACCGAATGCCCTCAAAATGTATAAAGGAAAAAAATCGAAATCCTACAGGGGTTCAGCAGCTAAGCAACAGAGAAATAATAATACAAGAAACAGACAGAGATTTTTTTTCCTTTCTCCTTCATTTAGAAATTCCTGTGCACAAATGAATGTATAGACAAAGCTTTTACATTCTGTACAATGCACATTTCTGACAAACAGAAGTTCTGTGTAAACTATTGTAACAAACAATATCGATACCGAGAGGCATTAATATAGAATCAAACATATGTAAACCATTGCATAGCAAGTGACAGTGCAGGTGAATCTACAGAGAGCATCCCTCACAACTAAGCGCAAAGCGACGCCAGATAAGACAACAGTAAAGCAAACCGGGAGTGAAGCGAAGAGCATGTAAGACAACAGCAAAGCAAACGGAGAGTGGAGCGAAGAGTTTGAATTTCCCAGATCGAAACCGGGTAAGAAACCAAACCCATAAGAACTGAATACGAAATTGAAATTTCCGACGCATATATATATATTACAATTGCAGATCTGTATTAAATAAAGAGTTTACAACCGAATTCGTAACAAGGGTCGAGCCCTTTCCGCCTCTAAACAGGCGTGACAAAAGAATACCCAAGACGCTTATACTACACAGGCGTGACGGCCGGATATACATAAAGCCTATACCCTACAGCAATAAAAAAATACAGACACGAAATGCCATACATGGCCGAGGACCAACAGGGTTCCTAGGGTATAGACCATGCAAATCTACAGGTAAACCTAACTCATAAAAACAACCAAACAGAAGGCACAGAACTACCCGGGAGCACGAAGCCGTAGTCTGTTGTGTATGACCATAGAGCCGTCACCTGCAATAACGAAATGCAACCGTGTTAGGGTTTGAAGAATAGACAAAACCCTGACTCAAATACGATGCCATAACTTCACCAGAAAAGAAATGCAATAAGCCAAGAAACGAGAATTAACAGAGAGGGTAGTTACCATACCTGTGGGTGAACGGTTTCCTTGTTCACTGAGACCATACCTGACCACAGAGGGGCCAAACTGATCAGTAAATACTCAAGAAGTAGAAACGAAAATATAGCAGAGAGCTAGACTTACCAGATCGATGAGTTGAATGTCCGACACCAGGAGTTGCGGGCCATCGAGCATACATTGTTTCTGAGCACAACGAAACCATCTGCATGGAGAAACGACCACAAAGACACAGCATGTGACCAAGCAAACCAAAAGCTCAGACAGAGAACAAGCCGACCAAGAAACCAGAGAAGAATTCAATAACAAAGCCACGGACAGAGTTACCACTTACCATCGCATACGAGAAACAAGTAACCAGGCGGAACCGCGGTGGAAAACCAAGTATTCAGGCGAGAGAACCATAAAAAAAAACGACCAAGTATCGACTGGTTTCTCCAAGACAGAGCCGAGCTCGAGACCAGGTTGCAGAACAGCGAGTTCACAGTACCAAATGACAAAAAGCGCGAAATGAATCAACAAAAGGAGGAACGGGAGGATTAGGGTTTCAACTTAATCGAGGCGGGCAGGTGTTAGCCGGAGAAGGGGCAAGGTACCAGGAGGTAGGTAAGAAGTACTGCCATAATTAAACTCGAACCGAGCCAAACATTATAAATCAACTATAATCAACATAACAGATTCGCAAGTACCGCGGGTAGGTGAGTTGGAGAGGAGCCACGTGGACGGGCCACATCAGTATGCTCTATATTTAATGGAACTTAAATCTTATTCATCTCATTCACACCAAAAACATCTCTAGAATATCTAGGAGTTTGTATACGCTTCCCTATTAGAACTACTATGTCATTTTGTAATTAATTACCCAAAAGTTTATGACTCCATGTCCAATGGACTTTTCTATCATTTTTCAACCAAAATTTTGAAAAACCCATCTCGAACTTCAATATCTAGCCTGAAATCTTGAAAGAAGAAATTAAATTGTACTGAGAGAGCCCTCTCTAGAAGTTGGAAGGGCTAGATCCCAACTTTAAACATGGTTTGTGGTTATCTTTGTAGTTTTCTTCCTTAGCCTAGGAAAATTACAAAGTGCTATCATTCTGGAGACCATACTAGTGAATGCATGAAAACAAAATATTTCCCTCGTAAATATTGATTTCAAAACTCCAAAGTTATTTCCTATGGGTGACAGTGAAGTAGAATCTATTTAGCTCGATTTTCCACCCATAATTTGTATATGTACCTAGTTGTAAATAATCTATTTGAAGATCTCCCTCCGAGGAAAATCTACACTAAATCCCACCTAGATCCTAACCCACCTAAAATTGCAAATAATCCTAAGAGCTTTATTAGGAACAAGACTTACAGAAAGCCAAGCAAGAAATAATCCTTTTCCAAGAGCTAATTCACTTTTAGAAAGTTTTATAACAGTTGACAATATTGAATTTGATTTACCCTTTGAGTATAGTATTTTCATAAACAAATCATAAAGCTTTGTTGCTGAGATAGTCTTTGATGTAACTGTTTTGAAACCTCACGTCTTAGCACATAAGCCTGCCATTTTAGATTCTAATAAAGATGTTATACACCAATGTGAAAAACTTGAATATATGGTGACTAAATTGAATTCGGTTTCTCATAAACCATTTATAGGTCAACAATTTAGCTTTTCTTCTTCTACCTCATCATCGACCCCTCCTCCAGTTTCACATTTTTCCATTGTTCCCATTTCATGTCTCATCCAGAATCCTTTTATACCAACTCAAAAAGTCATAATTTCACCTCCTTTACCACCCCTAACATCAAGCACAACTACAATTTCATCCTCCTCTCATATTCCAATAATGGCAGCTTGTTATGCCCCTTTTGTTTTACAAGCACCACTGAATGCAATGCCATAGAATTATGCACAATGTATACCCCAATTTGGTGGAATTGGGCTTATCACATCAAAACAACATATAGACAAGATGAATAACTTATCAGACTTAGAAGAACTTGATGATGATGATATGAAAATGAGGCTCTTTGCACATATTTTGGTAGGGGAAGTTAGAAAATGGTTCAGGGGGATTACCAGTGGGTAGTATTACAAATCTACAATAATTTCACCGAAGTTTCCTTTACAGATGGGAAGTCAAAAAAAATCCTCCTTAGATCCTTGTGGAATATGAAAGTCTAAGGAGAGCTCTAGTTCAAACAGTTCAGGATTATTGCATTAGATTTAACAATATTACAATTCTATTCTAGCACCAACACAACCTCCTCCGGGGCTGCCTTCAATTTTATTTCCACATGGTTTTGAAGCTCATATATCTTATCAATTGAGATAGATAAATACATATATTGTAGAATAAATGCAAATAAATTTTGTTAGTGCAGAAGAAAATTTTTCGCCCAAAAGAGAAAAGTTAAAAGCTGAAAGAAGGGTGACCATTAAAGAAGAACCTTATTCTTCATCAGATGCAAAGCTAGACACCTCAGTTAAAACTATAGAAATGATGATGTAAAGAATGATTTTGACTGAAAGAGCTCCACCAATAGAACCATAAGGGGTCCACAGATTAGAAATCCTAACTTTAGAAGAAACTAGCCCCAAATTAAACAAAGAGAGAAAACAGCCCCAACAGAGAAACAAAAAAATTGACCTCCTTTTTCAGGAGAATTATGTAAATGATTAAAATGAGATAGTTGATGAGCCAAAAGAGAATCAGATTAGCTTTTTTGGGGAAGGAGAAATAGAAACTATTTTATTAGCCAAGGAGGAACAATATTTCTTCTTGTTATCACATCCAAAAGTCATCCCTACAGAATCATATGATTATAAAAAAGGATATCAAAATGTTATTATGGAAGTACACAAACAATATAATCTGAGAAGTAAAAGGGCTACAGCAAACCCTCCCATGAAGATTCAAGTTGATACACCTTCTACAAGCCTAGCAAAGGATGACACCCTAAATGACGTTCCTCAAAAATAAGATGTAAGTATTAAAGAAGTAGAAAAGCCTCAACCTTCTTTCAATATTGAAAATGAATTATCCAAGTTTAAATTTTTTGTTCCTCTCACTGAATTAAGAAAAAAGGATGTCTATACAACACAAGTTATAAAATCATTAAAGATAGAGGAGGGAACAAATGTGGTTAACTTACGTGATGACTAGTCTAAATTATTATTTGGACCTGAAGTTGAAGGGAAGTCACAAGATGGTAATGTGCTACCATTCTATGTTAGTCTTAACATTCATGAGTTCATTTTTCACAATGCCATGCTGGATTATGGTGCTTCACATAATCTCATGCCTAGTGTCATTATGGAAAAATTAGGATTAGATATAACCAGACCATATAAAGACATTTACACTTTTGATTCTAGCAAAGTAAGAGGCTTAGGTCTAATTAAGTATTTATGTGTAACTCTAGCCCAAATCCTTGCAAAGAGTGTGATCATGAATATTGATGTGGTTGATATACATCCTAAATATGGAATTCTCTTGTCAAGATCTTAGGGGGGGATGTTACAGGGTACCTTGCAGATGGACATGGCATATACAATTATTCCTGTCTTTAGTCAACAAAGGAGGTTGTATAAAGAAACAATGATGAAATATATGATAAGCAACTAGGACAAACCCAATAATTACCCACTTACATGGACTTTTTCATTATATGTAATGATATATACTTAGAAGAACAAGAGTCACATATGGAAAGTCAATCAAGCAAAATAGAGGATGTAAAATTAAAGACTGAAAGACAAGATGAAAAGGATGAAGGCATTTGGAATATGGATTTTGATGGGGTAGTGAGTAAGGAGCATGGGCTAGTGTATGGATCTTAAACTCAGAATTAGGCATATCAAAGGAATATTCCTACAATATTAATTCCCAATGTAACAACAATGTAGTTGAGTATGAAGCACTTATTTTAGGATTGAAAATATTAAAGAGGTCAGGAGCTAAAAGGATTTCAATACATGGTGATTCAAAACTCATCATATATCAAATAAAAGTTGACTATTCACCTAAACATACTAGGTTAAGGGCCTAAAAAAATGTTGTAGTAAATTTTTTGTAGTGTTTTTTAGAGTATCAATTGTCTTTGATTCCTAGAAGTCAAAATGTCTTAGCTAATGCATTGACTATGTCAACAACTACATGTAAGATTCCTTTCCACCCAATAAAAAATATGAAATTGAAGTGAAACATAGACCTATTGTCCCTGATAACATAAAGTATTGGAAACTGTTTAGAAGTGACAAACAATTAGAAAAAAATTGCAATTAAAGGGAGAATTTGAGAATTCACATATTGATACAAAAAACAGTGGAGATAAGGATAAAAATGAAATTGTGTTGAATGAGAATAGTGAGGACCTAGATGAACTTTAAATCTTACAGTTAAAAGATAATGTGATACCAAAGGGGTTTGGTACCACTTGAAGAACTATTTTATTTTAATGGTGTGGCTCAAAAGCCCAAGATGAAACCTATGGGAGCCAAAGTTGACGATTGTAACATAGGGAATGAAGATAATCCAAAGATTGTAAATCTTTCCAAGTCTTTACCTCTTGAAGAAGAAAAAAAGTACATTGATTTATTAAAAGAATATGCTGATGTTTTTGCATGGGGATACCAATATTTAAACACCTATGGTACAAGCATTATTCAACACACCATTCCCATCAAAGAGGACCATAATTATTTCAAACAAAAACTAAGAAGGGTGAATCCTGTTCTCTTACCTTTAATTGAAAACGAGGTAAGAAATCTTTTTGATGCCAAAATTATTATACCTTTGAGATTTTCTAAATGGTTATCACATTTGGTAATAGTCATGAAAAATACTGGAGAAAAAATATTATGTGTAGGTTTTTGAAACCTAAATAAATTTTCTCTCAATATAATTAGCCTTTAATAGAGATGGATCATGTTTTACAAAGGGTAGTCAGCTCTAGAAGAACTTCATTTCTTGATGGTTTTTTAGGTTATAAACAAATTTTAGTGCATCTGGATGATCAAGACAAAACAACCTTCACACCACCATGGAGAACCTTCATGTATGTGAAAATTCCCTTTGGGCTTATGAATGAAGGAGAAACTTTCCGGAGAGAAATGGATATTTCTTTTGCAGATGAGAAGGATAATATCTAGATGACATCATTGTGTTCTCCAAAACTGATGAAGATCATTTGTTTCATTTAAAACTAGTCTTTGAGAAATGTAGGAAATTTGGTATTTCCTTGAACCTTAAAAAGTCTTTGTTTGGTTTACAAGAATGTAAATTGTTAGGTCATATAATCTCCAAAGATGGTATCCAAATTGACCCAACTAGAATCGAAGTTATCATGAAAATTGATCCCCTAAAAAATAGAAAAAAAAAGCACAGTTTTTCAGTGGCAAAATAAATTTCCTTAAAAGGTATATTCCAAATTTAGCGGAATTCTTAAGAACTGTCACCAACATGGTGAACAAGGACAGTGAAATAAAATGGAATTTTGAAGCCAAAATATCATTCAGTGAGGTAAAGGCAGCCTTCACCCATGCTCCTGTTTTGATTAATCCTAATTACACTAGAGATTTCATGATTTTTTCCTTTGCTTCAAAACATATTATTGTAGCACTACTATTACAAAAAAAAGGAGGAGGTACATGAGCAGCCTATAGCATTTTTCAGAAGAGCATTAAGAGATGCTTCTTTGAAATGTAATATCATGGAAAAGAAATATTTTTCTGTAGTAAAGGACTTGAAATATTTCAGAGCGTATATATTACATTCTCACATACTTGCTTTTGTTCTAAGCGCAGTAGTAAAAGACATCCTTATTGAAAATGATCCAGATGGAAAAAGAGGTAAATGGATAGTAGTAATTTTGGAGTATGACATTGAAATAAAGCCCACAAAACTTATCAAAGGTCAAGTATTAGCCCAATTAATGGCTGAATCAAATTTCCATGTATTAGACATTAATTTTGTAGCTTCTCTTGATGGACAAGAGGACCTGGCGACTCCATAGGTATTAGAAAATTGTGTTACTTCTCCCTAGTACACAAATATTATTTATCCTCTACGCAATTTAAAATCTCCACCTGGTTTGACAAAAACCAAGGCAATATTTCTGAAACTAAAAGTTGTAAATTTTTGCATTTTAGATCAAACTTTATATTGGAAGGATGTTGGAACTTTTTTACCAAATTGTTTGTTAGAAGATGAAGCAGATAAGATAATGGAAGAATTTCATAAAGGTGACTATGGAGGACATCTTTACCGGTAAACCAAAGAAAATAAAATTCTAAGAGTTGGGTTTAACTGACCTACATTGTTTGTTGATACTCATAAACATGTTTCAACTTCTCATGAGTGTTAGATTTTCGAAGGAAGAGAAAAATCTTACCTTTGCCTTTGAAGTCTATTTCAGTGGAGGTTCCTTTCCAACAATGGGGTTTATATTTTATAGGAGAAATTCATCCAAGTTCTTCAGCTCAACACAAGTGGATTCTGACAGTTACATATTACTTCACCAAATGGAAAGACGCAGTTCCAACTAGGAAGGCTATAAAATCTATAATCTCCAATTCATGGAAGGTAATATTATTTCTATGTTTGGTTGTCCTCACAAACTCATCACAGATAATGTTATTTCTTTCAAATCTAAAAAGATGATTGATTTATGGAACAAATATCATATAGTATTAGGAAATTCTACTTCCTATTATCCTCAAGGAAATGTGTTAATAGATTCTTCTAATAAGAGCTTGGTCAACATCATAAAGAAGTTGCTGCAAGAAAACAAGAAATCCGAGAACAAGAAATTAATCAATTCTCTATGGGATGATAGGATAAGCACAAAGAAGTCAATTGGAATGTTAGTTGTCCAATTGGTTTATGGAATATATGCATTTTTTCCTACTTCCCTAGGAATCTGAGTACTAAGATTATTGTAGGAAATAAAAGAAGAACCTAATGATACACAACGAAGGATCAACCAAACGATACATTTACAGTCGATGAGAGAAGAAGTCTACAACAATATATGGGTAATTAAGGATAAGATAAAAAGGATTCATGATGGGAGAGTCAAAGAATATTATCTTCAACTCAATGACCTATTTTTAAAATGGGATTCTAGAAATCAGGAGAAGGGAAAACATGGAAAGTTTGATAGTTTATGGAAAGTCCCTTACAATATTGGAGATTTCTATCTAATCAATGCAGTTTTATTAGAATATCTGACTAAAGAAACACTACTAGGAGGACTTGTTAATGGTAGGTTTCTCAAACACTACTTCACCTAAGCTCAGTTCATTGCAAAAACACATCATTGTATATATCATTTTATTATTTCAGGTATTGCAGGTGTGGGTGGTTGTCATCAAAAATTAACCACTCAGATACCATCTTTGGAAATTATATGACCTGACACAAGTGCTATCAGTCTTAGCAAAAATCTAGTGATGCACTCAAGAACCAAACACATACCAATCAAGTATCGTTTCCTCCGTGAGCAAGTAGCTGAACAAAACATCATCTTGGAATATATCAATACTAAGGAGTAGATAGCTGAAATTTTCACAAAAACTCTTCCTCGAGAAGCATTTGAACATTTGCGTCAAAAGATGGGGGTTATTTCTTTATCATCACTCAAGTTTATTCATAAAGATGTAGTAGGACAGGGGGAGCAGTTTGATAAGGGGAGTTTGTATGCATTCCTTTGCCATTGATGTCAAAGGGGGAGAGCAAAAGAATATTGCCATCAATAACAAAGGGGGAGATTGTTGGACACATATTGTCATTGATGTCAATACGGAAATATTCGAGGAGCAAATGGAGCCAAGAGGAGCCAAGAGGAGCAAAATCATATAATATATACTATATATATACTATATATATATTATATATATGTGAGATATCTGTGTGTCGTGTGGTGTGTTGTGTGTGCATTTAAACAGAGCTATAAGGAAGCGAACAGAGCCATCAGAAGAGCAATGGGTGCATGTTTATTATCAGGAGCTATCAGGCCACAAAAGAACTATATGCATGCAGATATAGGTGGAGGAGCATATATCATACATATGTGTTTTTACACTATTAGAGGTGCATAACCTTATATATACACATTTATGCTATCAGGCCTATAAAACCCATGAATGCATGCTTTTACACTATCGGTGAATAGAAAACCCATATACATAGGCTTAACACTATCGGGAAGCGGAAAAGGCAGAAAGACTAAGTATAAGCAAATACACTATCGGATCAAAAAAATGGACTTAAAAATATATGCACAGGAGTTTTGGGATCCTATCAGGTTTGAAACCTCATATCGCATTGGCACGTCAAGATTATATATTGCAAGTGGTTAAGGCCATGCCACAATAAAACCTCTAATTGCAATAAAGTATGTGGATCCGCCATGACAGTGTAATATGACTTAATGCATTATCACATTCGTCACAAATCGCAAGTCGTAAAACCTTACCACATGAAAGTGTCAATTGTGATAAGGCTACGGACCCGACGGGCATATTAACTATGGTTTAATACCATATCACATCCGCCCATCGCAATGCTACACAGAGGGTTGTCCAACTACAAGCACCGATTGCAATAAAGCATGTGGACCCAATTAAACATTATAACATGGCTTAATATAATATTGCATCCAATGGAGGATCAAATGTCGGCCATCGGCGATGCCATGGTCTTGATGTATAAGGGAACTCCAAAAGTCTAAAGCACTGATTGCGATATGGACTGGACCTGATACAGGAATAGGTGCGATTGTAATATTTCATATTTCCTCAAGTTCGTATTCTGGATCCAATAGTGTATTTTCCTATACTTAGTCTTTCTGCTTTTTCTTCTTCCCAATAGTGTTAAGCCTATTTATATGGGCTTTCTATCCGCTGATAGTGTAAAAGCATGCATTCATGGGTTTTACGGGCCCGATAGCATAAATGTATATATATAAGGTTCTGCACCTCCAATAGTGTAAAAACACATATGTATGATATATGCTCTTCCACCTGTATCTGCATGCATATAGTTCTTTTGTGGCCTGATAGCTCCCGATAATATACATCCACCCATTGCTCCTCTGATGGCTCTGTCTCCTTCCTTATAGCTTTGCTTTTTCCTCTATTGCTCTGATAGCTCTATTTTGGCATATATGGTCCCTTATAGCTCTGTTTAAATGCATGCACACACACACACACACACACACATATCTAAGTTATGCTCCTCTTCGCTCCGTTTGCTCCTCTTGACTCCATCTATTCCTCTTGGCTCCTCTTGGCTCCGTTTACTCCTCAAATATTGCCATATTGACATCAATGACAATCTGTGTCCAACAAAGGCCCTAAGTTTCAGATGAATTGCTACTAGATCTATGATTTTCCATTCAAATAGGTCAGTCTCAGTTGTTTGATGATGAAATAATTTCCTAATGGTGAAGGCTACTGATCTACATTATTCTTGACACCTCATAGGGAGGATGCCATCTCCATTGGATCCATTGTTAGGGTCCTATAAATATAGTAGTCTAGTATGGTTATTTAGTCATTCATCCCACATGGATATTGTGAAAAGTTATTTTTCATTTTGAATTGTTTAGCTCATAAAATTAAAATAGAAAAAACAAAAGAAAGAAAAATATAAAACAAAAGAAAAATAAAAATAAAAAAATGGGATTTAAAAAAAATTATATATGTGAAAAATAAAATAAATCCCAAAGTATAGGTGCACTTGATTAAATGTCGTCGTAATTATTTTTTTTTATCATTAATTCTCTTATGTTAATTAACTATGGATTAATGGATATATTGTAAATAAAGTTGTTTGATTTGACATGTTTGTCGTCTTGTGATAAAGCCCAAGAGAGAACCAAAGTCGAAGATCAACCCCACCTGAATCAGTGGTGGAGGATGAATTTTTTAAGGCAAGAGAAAACTCTTACCTTTTCCTTTGAAGCCTATTTCAGTGGAGGTTCCTTTCCAATAACGGGGTTTAGATTTTATACGAGAAATTCATCCAAGTTCTTCAGCTCAACACAAGTGCATTATGAAAGCTATATATTACTTCACCAAATAGATAGAAGTAGTACTAACTAGGAAGACTAGAGATTATGTAATCATCCAATTCATGGAAGGTAATATTGTTTCCACGATTGGTTGTCCTCACAAAATCGTCACAGATAATGTTATTTATTTTAAATCTAAAAGGATGATTGGTTTCTACAACAAATATCATATGGTATTAGGACATTATACTTCCTATTATCCTCAAGGAAATGGTTTAACATAATCTTCTAATAAGATCTTGGTTAACATCATAAAAAAGTTGTTGCAAAAAAACAAGCAATCCTCGCACAAGAAATTAATAAATTCTCTATGGGCTAATAGTACAAGCACAATGAAGTCAATTGGACTTTCACCTTTCCAATTGGTTTAAGGAATAGATGTATTTTTTCCTACATTCCTAGGAATCTGAGTAAGAATATTGTTGTAGGAATTAAAAGGAGAACCTAATGATGCATAAATAAGGATCAACCAAATGATACATTTACGGGAGACTAGAGAAGAAGTCTACAACAATACACATGTAATTGAGGATAAGATCAAAAGGATTCATGATAGGAGAGTGAAAGCAGATGATTTCCAACTTGATGACCTTGTTTTAAAACGGGATTCTAGAAATGAGGAGAAGGGAAAACATTGAAAGTTTGATAGTTTATGGAAAGTCCCTTACAATATTGGAGCTTTCATGGAACCAATGCATTTCTATTGGAATATTTGACTAGAGAAACACTACCAGGAGGACCTATTAGTGGTAGGCTTCTCAAACACGACTTCACCTAACCTCAGATGATCACAAAAACAAATCATTGTATATATCATTTTATTATTTCAAGTACTACTAGTGTGGGTGGTTGTCATTAGAAATTGAAGCCCAGAGTGAAGGCGCTAAGTTTTAGATGAATTTCTACTATATCTATGATTTTCCATTTAAATAGGTTAGTCTCAGTTATTTGATGATGAAATAATTGCCCAATGGAGAAGGTTATTGATCAACGGTGTTCTTGACACCTCATAAAAAGGATGTTGTCCCCATTCGAGCCATTGTTAGGGTCCTATAAATATAGTAGTCTAGTATGGTTATTTAGCCATTCATCCCACTTGGATATTGTAAAAAGTTATTTTTTTAGTTTAAATTGTTTAGCTCATAAAATAAAAATAGAAAAAACAAATGAAAGAAAATAGAAAACAAAGGAAAAAACAAAAGAAAAAGAAAAGAAAAGAAAAATAGAAAAAGGAAGAAAAACAAAAAGAAATAAAATGGGATTTTAAAAAAATGTATATATATATGAGAAAAATAAAATAAATCCCAAAGTATAGGCACACTTGATTAAATGCCGCCATAATTAATTTTGTGTTATAATTAATCCTTTTATGTTAATTAACCATGGATTAATGGATATATTGTAAATAGAGTTGTTTGTTTTGACATCCTTGTTGGCTTGTGATAAAGCTTGAGTGAGAACCAAAGGTAGAGATCACCCTCGCCTGGATCAACGACGAGGGATGAGTTTCAAACTTCCCCTATGCTATCAATGCTTAAAAGGGGTTTTCCAAAAAGAAGTTTTAGAAAACCACGAGTGGATACATGGCGTCCTTTCAGCCATTTTGGTATCCCCTTCCCAAAAATGTAACCTACCTCCCCCCCTGAAAAACCTTCATCGCACTCCGCCCTCCATCATTTTGTCCACACACCATCCCCTCATTCCCAGTTGTCCTCCATTTCACCATTCTCCTACGCCCACCTGTTAGCCATCGCACAATCCAAGTCAACTCCCCTCCACTTCACTCAACCATTACCTATAAAATCACCCACAAAATTTCAAATGAACCTTAGACATTAAATCCCTGCCACTAGCTGATTCATTCTTAATTAATATCCCACTCTCAAAATGCTAATAATTTTGTTCCAATGCCTATGAATCCCATTATAAAATTCCTCATACACTTGCAAATTCCCCTTTTCAACACTTATTTGAATTGTGTAGGTTAAGCTCGAAGTAGTTTGAAGTTACCAGCGCCATTTGCAAGCCATATTTCTCTACAATTTCCATTAAACAAGCAGTATGGTAGTGATGTTCCTCCATTTTTCTTGTGTAATTCTCTATTCCTCCATTCTTCCTCTATAATTCTCTATTCCTCCATTTCTCCTCTGTAATTATTTGTTCCTCCATTTCTCCTCTGTAATTCAAAATGTCGTCACATAAGGGAAAAGGAAAAATGCCCGAGGAGGATCCCATGGTACCCCAAATCTTTGATCTAGATAAAACTACCTTGATTGACACCCAATATAAAATAGATGAAACCCAGTGTGAATTTGACCTATCTAAGCTTCGTAATTGGGAAAAACAAAAATAATTATATCAGAGTGATGATTTAAGTATTTGGGAGCTTTTTCTTCCTTATTTTACCTTCCCTCAAACTCACTTTTTCTCTAAATTCTCTACTTGGTGTTATCTCAGAAACCTACCAGGCCAAAAATCAGTAATTCCCAAAACAATGAGGTCCTCTTTTCCACTTTTCCAGAGAGAATTTTCCAATCCTTACAGATAAATCCTTAAGCCTCTCTAAGTCCATTTTCCATTGATGCACTAATAGAAATATATACGAAACTTACTTTACCCCAGTGAGCCCACATTTTTGAATGCTTTATACCTGAGAATGTTGAGTTTCCTAGAACAAATCCCCCATACTCTATTCTTATTTTCCCTAAAATTTGATGAGAAGTGATTTCTATGGTTACTTGTTTATTAGGATATAATATAGGTGAGTGGGTTGATGAGGTATTTTTAGGATTTTTATCAGTATTTGTAGTTGGTTAGAAGCCTTCAATTCTATTCAATTACAGTCAATTTCTATTGGATTTCATACATGAACAATTTTTGAATTTTAATGCTCAAGGTGTGTTCAAACACCAACTAGTTTTGGTTTATCTAATGTTATTTTACCAGGAAGACAAGTTCAATTTTCAATTGCAAATGATGGATGAGAAGGGTACCTGATTATTAGTTACTTATTGGACCTCTCTAGTCATAAGAAACTTAGAAGAGTATACATATACTGATTTTGTAGATAAGTTTCTTCCTACATCCTTATGCCTACTATGCAATGATGTTATACCAAGAATTTCACCAGAAATCAAGAAGGTTTTACACCTTTGAGAGAAGCCAAATGTTGGAGACTGGTATTTGTAACAGAACTATATAGAAATCAAAATTTATGGGTGTGAGCTTCCTCCCTATAGATTACCAGTGTTTATGCCAGTGAGAATTTTTGCCTTAGAATATGATAGACATATGTTAAACATGGATGAATTAAACTTTGTATAAAATAAGAAGAAGGAAAAATTTAAACTAAAGGCACATGTAGGTCCCTATATTGTGAGTACTAGAGAAGCATCAAAAGAAGTGGAGGAAACTTTAAAATAGATGAAATTCAAACCAAGATTCACATGGACTTAGGATTCTTTACAGATAATTTCAAAGCTAAGGGTTGAAAAAAAGAGCACTCCATATGCACATACACCTAGGCTAGAGATAAAGAAATATTCTAACCAAGAGGAGTGGACAAAAAACACATTATAGGAGGCTGAAGAGCAATTAGTTAGTCAATGTTCTTTACAAACTCCTATTCCTAAATACAAAGAAATCAAGAGGTAAAGTGAAATCATGTCCCCTACAGATTCAGAAACTTGGGCTGTAGATTTCCTTGTCTTCAAGAGAAGAAAGAAGGATCCGTAGAACACTACCAAATCTGATAGTAAAATTGACCCTCAGGTGATCACTATTTAAGAAGAATCTTCAGAAGAAAAGGATGCATAGGAGAAAACTACTATGGTTTTGACAATCACTCCTACCACTTCTTTCCCATATATAGAAGAGATAATTGAGTCTCCTACCCATTCTACCTCTTAGGTGAATCCGCCAAAGCAGATAATTTTTACGGTATAGGGAGATGAAGTTGAAGAATGAAGCTCTCAAACCTTCAAAATATTTAGAATTCTGAAAGAAATTTCCACCACTCAACACAGATTGTTGTCTGCATTTGACTCAGAAAATGTGCAGTTTCATAATTCCTTTTGGAACCTATAGTGCCAGCCCCTAGAAGTGACGAGGATTATAAGGCCTCCACATTTTCAGTTGATATTAAGAAGGTTCATGCAATTGATCAGATCGATTTGTGTAAGCAAGCAGGTCAGATGATTTACTCTACACTAACTGGCTCAAACATGACAACTTCTAAATTGCATACCACTTTAAATAAAATGCACTCACAGTTAAAGATTGAAATAATGGCTTCTCTTGCCAAAGACACCAGGATTAAGATTTTAGAAGATTTAGTTATTAAATAGGGATATGATCCTAGTGATGTCAACGCAGCTGAGGAGATAATCAAGAATAGATTCAAGCCCTCAGGAAACAGCTTAAGCTCCAAACCACGAAACACCCATAGGCTAAGGAAGTCACCAGTCTGGAGATCGAGAAACAAAAACTTTTCACAATAGTGCTGGAAGAGAATGTTAAAATCTAGAAAATGGAGCAGGACATGGAAGCACTACTGAACGAAAAGGAGAAATGAGAGACAACAGGAACATCAACAGCAAGTACTTCAATACAAGCACTAACTTCAGATTCCTCAGAAAAGGTAGCTCAAGCATCAAGGGAATTATAAATGACAAATAGATAAATGCAAAAATTAGTAGGATCACTCATCAAGATGGAGGAGAGCAAGATGAAAGAAGACAATGCATAGTTGGTAGAAGTGCAAACAAATTTCAAATTAATTCAGCAAATTCAGAAGTATGATGATAAATCCCTCATGATTTAGATGTTAGTAGAAGTCAAATGTAGAATTTGGCACAATATCAAGGAAAATTTCACAGAGTTGTGGGAATCTTTCCAAATTATTTTTGAAAAAGAACAAATGGTACAAAGAGTGAAGCAGTAGTGGAAAAAACCAAAATTGTTATTAGACATAGGCTAGAAGAAGCACATAGAATTATAAGAATGCTAAACTCCAAGACTAGAGATGAGCTTGAAGAGATAAATATTCAGGACACAGCATAGATAGTAATGGAAGTCAAAAGACTATTGACTAAGAATAATCTTATGGTGGAGTTGGAGAATAAGTGAAAAGAATTGGAGCTATATGTCTGAAGATTTAACAAAAAAGTTTTCTTTATTACACGAGAAAGGACTTCCAACTTTAAGAAATTCTAATGGAAACTTGATTCCATTAGAAAATTACCAGGATCAATTATGCAACATAGTTGCAGATACGTCTAAATTTGTAGGGGAAAAGGGAGTTATCAATGGACAATACTTTTCGGAATCCCTACAATTTGATCTCAACATTTAGCATGAGATTTACCACTTGTTTTTGAACAGGCCAACTTTCCGAACCTACACAAAGGTAAATGAAAAATTCTTAAAGATGGTAAATTTTTTTATCCCAAGTGAATAGCGATGGAACCAATTACTAGAATTGGTCAAATAAGCACAAATAGAAGACCTACAATTTTGGAAAAAAGATAAAGTGAAGGGCCGGAAAATTGTTATAGTTAGCAACAAATCTCCTTCAAAGATTGAACATCACAACCGAATTTATCCAAAATTCCTATTTTCTAGTTTTCTTTTAGAAATATCTATATCTTTGTTAGATATTATTTTGTAATAAATTCTTTTTTGTAATTCAAATTTACTTCAATAGAAAGTCTATAAATATTTTGTAATAAGTTTTAGTAAGGGTTGGATTATGTATGAAGAAAAGAGCTCTACCTTGATGTATGTCATGGATTGTAGTAAAAGTAATCAATTTTTAGAAATATAAAGACAATTGTGTTCTAGGATTCTTGTGCCAAGTAAATGATGATGTGTTCTCTCACGTAAAATTGTTTCTTTTCTTTAGTTTCCATATGGTTTTCCCTCCTGATTGTTGCAAGAAGATTAAGAGTTGAATTTACTTAAGTGTACTATGCTATGGCTTGTTAAACAATATAAATGTTTTCTTTCTAATATTAATTATAGAATTCATTTGTTTATGCTCTATATTTAGTAAAACTTAGACCTTATTCATCTCATTCACACGAAAAACAACTCTACAAGATCCAAAAGTTTGCCTACCATTTCCTATTACAACTACTCTGTCATTTTGTAATTGATTACCCACAAGTTTATGACTCTATTTCCAATGGACCTTTCTATCATTTTTCAACCAAAATTTTGAAAAACCCATCTCCAACTTCAATATCTAGCCAAAAATATTGAAAGAAGAAATTCAATCATACGGAGAGAGCCTTCTCTAAAGCTGTAAGAGCTAGATCCCAACTTTAAAAGCGATTTGTGGTTACCTTTGTAGTTTTCTTCCTCAGCGTGGAAAAATTACATAGTGCTAACACTTGGTGACAATTGATCATATATATAGTGATGAAATGTATGCCAATTACATAGGTATGGATCACATATATAGTGATGACATGTATGCCAATTACATGGTATCTATTTCTTAGGTCCCTCAACATATTATTGGAACATCATTTCTCGTTGGCATTGTTTAAACATTATGATGAAGGGTTTACTTTGAACCGCATAATTATTTACGTGAAGCATACTTATGTTTATATCGTAGAATTCATTTTGATTAATGGAACTCCCTAGACTCTAGAAACAAGTTGAGAGTGTGTGGCTTGGTACATCGGCCTCCCTCTCTACTAGATGTCATACTTAGAGCTTACAATGCATCGGGTAATCAGTGACTCTTGGGAATTGGAGTATACGATCGATGATCAAGAGTATTCAACGTATTTTTTGGTAATTACCTCGTCTACTCCACCACAGCTGGGCCTCATTCTACCTCTCGTGACTATGGGTTTGGAGCTCTGCATTCCTAGGGCTTAAACCACATGTTCTAACTCTCACCACCGCTCAAATTTAAATTTGGAAAATCCTTTTCACTTAGCCTCCTTTGCATGAGGATTGGAATCGACAGTCAAGGATTACGTTACAGTAAGGTATGTTTTTGTTTTGAGAATAATCGTTTTGAAATTATTCACAGGATTTTTTTCAGTGTTTGTTGTCGATCATACTTCTTGCCTCTTTTAATTTTTCTCTTCTTTATCTGCGAGTGTAAATTGTAGGGTTCGTCTTTAGTGAAATCTTTCCATTTTCTTCGAACCCTCAAGGGAAACAACTTCACCTTCTATTTATGTCGACCTCGCTAATGGTTTGCAAGTTCCCAAGGTAATACTCTAATTTTCTTATATCACATAATATAACATTTTTCTATTGATAGAACTAAGAAAACGTTATGTTTTCATTTTCCAGATTTATAATGAGGATTTAAGGCTACATATAAAGTACTCTACAGGTATATTTGGTCTCTTAAACTTGCTTTATCTTTCTCATTTTATTCACCTCCTTGTCATTGAGCTAAATCCCTAACCTGGGTTTGTTTTCTGTACCTTCTAGGTGTGTATGGTTGACGCATGAGAAATGCTATAGACCAGCCATTTAAGAATTACCGCTCTTTGACAGAGTGGATGCTTTATCCGAGATGCGTTTTCCTTTGTGGCTTGAGTATTTTTCTTCCAAGTTTGTTTCTCGCCCCTATGGCTCTACTTTCAATTAGATGGGTTGTACTAATTGTCATGAATGGGGTTACAATATATTTGTTTAGGAAGGAACGACCAGGGGCCTAACTTGTTTTTTAAATAAGAATTGGGCTATAAATAGGATAATATCTCATATTTTATTTTGGGTTTTCTTCTTTAGAATACATGATGTAATGAGCAAGGATATTTTTGATAGCAAGTGTTTTTTATAGTATTTTTTTGGTGACTACTATTGTTTTTCTTTGTCAAATTCCTCGATTATATTCATAAATGTAAATATACCAAATTTTGACAGTCATTTTGTGAATAAATTACAAGGGGTTATTTTTTTTTATAAAGAATATGTTATCAATATTGTTTTTTCTTAATATATGCACTTCTCTTATAGAATTTTTTCTTTCATTATAGTAATGAGATTTTTTTTTCTTTTAAAGGGAAATTAATCAACGAACCTACTTGAGCATAATATCAACAAAAAGATGTTGTTTAATATGTCTTGGTAAATTGCAAAAACGAATTAATCAAAGAACCTACTTGAGCACAATATCAACAAAAAGATGTTTAATATGTCTTGGTAAATTTCACAGAGAAGATTCCTCTATCATTGTTCATCTACTTATATTCCAGTGAAGGATTGTATTTTCATTACATGAAGGTGTTTTATTTTCTCTTGGAATTTGGTTCATATATATAGGGCTCATTCACCTAACTTACATTTAGTAGTCTAACTGTCAATATTGCCCTATATAAAATTTAGGTTGGTTATATATATATATATATATATATATATATATATAATATATAATATATATAATATAATATAATATATATATAATTTTTTCTCAGGTGGAACTTGTTCCAGGTTCTACCCTTCTCCTCCGGTATCGAGCATGGCATTTCAAATTTTAGGACTGATACCAACCCAACATATTGTTGTCGTATCTAACCCACTTCTTATTTAAAGAGTAAGCGTTGTAATTACTGCAAAAGAGTTTCTCCTTGTAAGCCTTTTAGAATTACATATATTATGACCGATACAATTATCATTACATGTTCAAGAAACTCATTAACTCTTTTATTTCGTCCTCTGAAATCCGTTTGTCAGAATTTTTATCACCATCACACCTGCACAAGTTTTATCCAAAAACAAAAATGTACGAGTTCATGACTCTGGAAAAGCTTAAACAACTAATAACACACGACGCAGATACGCAAAAAGAAGCTCTCGCTCAAAACATTTAAAATTGCAAGCTCAGTGACAATATCAAAGCTTTATCAAAAAGAAAATTGAGAAAATTTCAAGGTCCGCACGAATCATCCAAATTTTAGCTTATGAAGGGAAATATCTTTAATTCTTGTATCTGCGTCCACGCTGCTAAAACTGACAAAATTATCATACAAAGAAAATTTGCTAACAAGAATCAACACTTTGAGTAGAGATGTGCAAGTAGAAATCATGAAGTTGCTCCTTGTTTATGAACTTCACATCATGTCATCCTCTACTTCGAGTGAGAGCATCAAAGAGCTCCAGTGCAAACAAACATTTTGAACAACAAATGCACAATCTTCCACGAAGAAAATTTACTCAAGGTAAAGCAAATTGTTTCAAAGAAAAACGAGAAAAATGTTTTCTGAATTTAATTAAACCAATCACGCCTGAAATCTTGGACCACAACGCATATCAAGGAAGGATCGTACAATTGAGTGAGTTATTTTTCAAGCGGGCAAACAAATGTTTTGAACAACAAATGCATAATCTTCTGTGAAGAAAATCTACTCAAGTTAAAAGCAAACTACCTCAAAGTAAAACAAGGAAATTATTTTCTGAATCTAATAAAACCAATCACACCCAAAATCTTGTCCAATGGCCCATGTCATAAAATAATCGGGCGACTCAATTAATCATTAGCTAAGGCCGCATAAATGAAGGATTCAGGTAACAATTCAGACAGGTGGTGGATCCAACTGTGGAACATATTTGAATCGTCTAACATCAAATCAGACAGAGCATAACTAAGACTGCGGAGATAAGAAGAGAGTTCATCCGAAAGGAATAAGACTCTGGAACACATTTGAATAGTTTAACATCAAATCAGATAAAGCATAACAAAAACTGTGGAGACAAGAAGGGAGTTCCCCCCAAAGGAATGCCTTATTGCATAATTACATTGGGAAGGCTGGAATCGAGGAAATATTTGGAGCTATTACCTAAATTATTTTGTCTATTTTGTTTGAAATCTAGTGAGTCAAAAATTAAAATAATTTGAAATAATTGTATTTTTGAAAGTTTAGTTTGCATATTTAAAAGGCACTGCATTTATTCTCAGAATCAAAAATACAATTTGACCATTGTGATTTTAAATTATTCAATTTACATAATTTAAATATTTAATGACTTTAGTTAGACAAAACTTATTTTTATATTTAAAAATGTAATTATTCAATATATTTAATTTGAATGTTTCATGATTGTTATTAAGCTAAACTTATTTACATTTACAAATATTATTTAAATAACAGAATCACCTAAATAAGCATATTATGAAACCTAATTCACAAGAAAATGCCAAAAAAAAAAACTCCAATGCCAAAATACACTCCAGCAATATTGAAAATAAATAAAAATAACAAGAAAATTACTTTAACCCAATAATCTTTTTTAATCCCAATTTTATTATTATTATGTTTATAGAGTGTACTGTCATTTGCCAAGCATATAAATCAAATATCAAATGGTTAGAGAGTTTACTGTCATTTGCCCAGGCCTATAAATCAAATGGTTACAAAGTATAATGTTAAAGACACTCCTTATAAGGCTACTCTTTCAAACCTAGCCTAACGTATATCGCATGCATAATGGTGAACGTAAAATTCATTCTTTAGTTTTAGCATTTTATATTTATCTAAAATGACAAGGAAGTACACAGAGAGACACATATATAGTTGACATTAGCAAGCCCCTTTGCCCAAGATATGGGTTTAAAAAATATGACATAAGATACTATAAATTAACACAGATTTATTTTAAAATGGATTTAATATGAACTGAGGGTCATTTAATTTTTTCATTCCTAAATTTTTTATAAGTTGATATTATTTAAATGTTTTGCATAATTTTTTTTTATTTTTCACATTTTTATTTGAATGAACATTAATAAAATTTTAATTTAGTTTTAATGACATAAAATTACACATCATCATACCGAACTGTAAAATAATTTCGAACCGTAAAATAATTTCTCTGCTCAATTATAAAAACACTCTTTTAAAATTTTAAAAAATATTATAAATTATAACTTTTGGAATTGTTTTTGTTAGAGTCACATAACATTTTGAAATTTTGAAGGTCTGTCATTTTTTAGAACAGAGTGGAGATTATAACGTTTCCGGATTCGATTATTCATGCTCTGCAAATCTCATCGTTTTTCACCCTTGAAAAAACGTATCAATGTTGGACGCGGTACATGTCCTACCGGGGGGCAGACGTACATTTAGCCATATCATTGTCTGCTTATTGGGAAGACATGCCGTGATCCAACGCGGGAGATAGAAGATCACCATTATCTAATCAAACTCATAAATTTGGGTACGCAGCATAGATGAGGAAATTATTTTGAAGTTATTATATTTAGCATCATTCACTTATCTTTTTGTTTTTTCAGGGGACCGCGGGAGTTTATATCATCATGGTTCATGATTGTTCCGGAGGACGGACCGTGCTTCTTTGATTGTTAGGCGACCGTTTTCTTAGGCTTTTAAACAGAAATAAAATGAGGGAAATGATATATAATTCTTTTTTTATTTTTTTTTGAGGATAAATACAAACATAAATATCTAGTTGGTATCTAAATAGACATAAAAACCCAAATTAAATGAAATGGTATTTTGTTTTTTTAAGAAACAAGAAACCAATTAAATGAAATAGTTTTTTAATTAAATTTTATTTTGATTATTAGTGTGGAAAAATAAAAAGTATATCTGATCAAAATATTTACAGGTTTAAATTGTTAATTAAATTAAATATTTCAATAAATAAAAAATAAGAAATAATTTTAATAAATTAATTGTATTAAAGGTTTATTTTTACAAGTTTAACTTAGGTTTAATTACTTTTGTGTTGAGTTTAAATATTCCATAAATACAAAAATAATTTTGGTTATAGTAAAAACGAATATACATATTTAATTAATTTTAATTTGAAATATTATAAGCATCAATAATACAAGACACCCGCACTCAATTCATTAATATTAAATCTCAATATGAAGCCGATGTTAATTCTTTCGTGATTAATCAAGTTAACTAGTTATATTTAAAAAATAAAATAAAAATACATCACTGAACTATAAATCAATTACTTAGATGTCTATATTAAATAATCAAAATTACTTAGATGTCTATAATTTGATTGTATATCAATTTCGTATAGAAATATAAAGTAATTAATTTTTTCTTTTAATTCTTTTACAAGAATATTAATGTGGTTGATATGGTTCAAGGTTTCATAAATATAATCAAAAAAACTATTGCAACACTAAGAATGTCTTACTAATGCACACATTTACCTTATTAACCATGTATAAAAAGGTTATGGGTCAACTTTTACTTAAAAAAAAATATAAATGAATGTTATAAATCATAATTAGGAACTTATCATCGAAGAACTTATCATAATTGGAATAATCTCAAATCCCTAGGAAATTGGTGGGTAGTGAGACACACGCCACGAATCTAATTTTTTAAATTTATTAAAAGTAATCGACCATTTTGATAAATAAAATTTTCTTACATATAAATCAATGTTATAAATAATAATGAGTAACTTATCATTAAGGAATTTATACGAATTGAAATAATCTCAAATCCCTGAGAAATTGGTGGCGGGGAGGAAGTGACACGAATCTATGTTTTTATTAAAAGTCAATGCAACTTAACAAACTCTTTAATACACTAAGACTAAGCATATGTTGAGCATATTCCATTGAGAATCAATCTAGTCCTTCAATTAAAAAAATCAACAGATCCTCATTCATTTTTAGTTAAAATAAGAAGCATTCCACAATAATATTCACTAAAGTAGTTGAATAAAATCTTAGATATAAAGTGATGCAATGCTTTCTTAAAAACCCCTGTGAAGTCATCAATTTAAAATGATATATATAAAATCTATTTTTAAAGAAATTTTAATAGAAATATTAAATCAGTTATTTGAATGTCCATATCACAATAAAATTCATATACATCTATATATAATAAAAAAATTATATTGGGACTGGCTGCTAAAACGATCTCCGAGAACTTCTCGCGGAGATTTTAGATATGTACTGGCCTCCGAACCATCGCAGGCTTCTCTTCTAGTCCAGGAAAGTTGTTGGAAGCCATCAATGGCCTGCATTATCACTCCAGGATAAGCTACGATGGATATGAAGAGACCTATCAGGGTATTCCACGTCGTGGGTTATGCTGCCACATGAATCCAAATTGTTTTCATCTCACTCAGCGTTTATCGTCCTATCGAGATCAGATCCAGACAGGCGAGGGTGGATGGTATCCAGCAACAGATCTAGAGAGAGGGTGGTGATGGTTTTATTTCCAGATCTGGCTTCCCTAATCTAAATGCAAGATCTAAGCTATCGTATGGGTTATAACTTATACCCATTGTCTTCCCTACCAGATCTGTCATTGGATCCGCAAAACAACGATTTTGCTTCCAAGTTTCATTCCATTTTCGTGATATCATGTTTCTTAATGACGTCAGGCTTCTTGGTAAGGGATGCAGTATTCATATGGCCGTGGGAGGCGGTAGACGGGTATGATGCCTCCCTCGAGCTCCAGCATAAATTGCATGCAAGTGGAAAGAGCAAATCAGTTGAGACAAATAAACGGACGGATTTTGACGATCAATCGTCAGACTCGTTTGAAGGAGGATCCAATGCATGACGGTGGAGAACGCAGTTGAGGTTTGTGGGTCTGCTACGGATCTGTCACGCTCAAGATCGAGCATGGATTCTATGCATGCGTTCAAGCGACGGCCCTGTCCCGAGACAAAATTGATCTCTACAACAAACAAATATTTGATCTGCGGGGAAGTTGCAGTAGATTCTTGCGATGCAGCAAATCTACAGTCGAATCTACCAGATGAGACCAATACGAGGATGGATCTGGGTTGCAAACCCACGGATCTCATTAAGGGGTTCCGATCCAAAATTTTATTAAAACACTGAGTGGGAAATCAGTGTGTATGGGGGATTGGATCTTGAATCGGGTATAAGATTGGAAGAAAAGATTCAAAAATAGTTGAGCATTCCAAAAAGATTCCAAAATTTGATTTATGTGGGGAAATAACTCGAAGAGAGATTACAACTTGATTTATGTGGGGAAATATCTCCAAGAGAGATTCAGTTGTGGACTATGGCATTGTATTATTCAAATATCATTTTGAAAATGTGACTTTTTGGAGGTTGTTTTCGATCTAGTTTCAAAGGCTCACAGCTTCCTTCAAGGATGCAGTTAAAGGGAAGACAAATCCAAAAAATGTAGAATAATGTCTCAATTTTTCTGGTCTCTATAATGTGAAGAACATGAATTTTCTGGTCTCTATATTGTGAAGAAGATGAACCAGGTGTTAACATTGACAATCAACTTGCCAGAGGTAAATGAACTATGCTCTGATTTCCATGCCAGAGCAAATATTAGGTGTTAACATTGACAATCAACTTGTCAGAGGTAAATGAACTATGCTCTGATTTCCATGCCAGAGCAAATATTTGCAGATTCAACGGATTCTGGCCTAAATCAGAGAGCTTACATCAATGGATTTTATCTACGTGGACAACTTAAATCAATGGATTTTCTCTACCTAGACACAAAATTGTGAAATTCAAGTATGTTTTAAAGGTTTTTTTATTGTAAAGTTTGACACAACAACAAATATGGGATATGTATTAAACCAAGAAGCTTAGTTCTATGGCAATGTCCATCCCTTATTGACATCTTGGTTCCCAAGATTTGATGCATATACCATGGTGGTCTCCAAAATGCCACTATGGGTCCAGTTACATAACCTTCTCTTCCATTTTTGGCATCACATAGTATTAGAAGGAATAGAGAATTCTTTGGGGAAATTCCTAAAAGTGGATGTAGATAGAGTCTCAAATGGAATTTTCACTTTTTCCATAATTTAAGTAGAGAGGTAGACCTCAGTAAAGGTTTACCTAATATAATTATTTTGTTACACAACAATGTGGAGTGGTCCCTGCCTCTTGATTATGAGAATATGACAATCTGATGCCTTATATGTTTACAAACTGTCATTTTCAAAATGAGTGTCTAAAAGCAAAAACAGAGCCAAAAAGGAAAAAGAAACAAGCTCCAAAGACAAAAGGTTGGCTTGCAGCTTTCAGAATCCCCAGAAGTCCAAGCAAATGATGTAGAAATCCGAGAAAAAAAACTCAAACACCAAGGTCCATAAATCCCAGGAATCCATGCAGAAGAGCCAGGTTGAACAGAATTCTTCAATACTTGCAATGCCTATCATTCAACAACAGTAGATAGAGAAAATTCCATCTGAAAAAGAAGTGAGTGGCACCAAAAGAATTCATACATTCGATAAAGAAATTCCTGCAAATGTAAAAGAAACTCAAATGACTATTGTATTTTCCATTCTCAACTCTAATGGTTGGAGGAAAGTGGAAGACAAGTAAAAGTAAAAGAAAATAATTTGTATTAACTCTTTGATGGATTGTTATTGATCTTGGATACCAAGATCTTTGACTTTTCCTTTGGGAAAAAAATCATAAATTGTGTGTGTGTGTGTCTATATATATATATATATATATATATATATATATATGTGGGAAAACCTATCATAACTCAGTTGTCAAACCAGTAGTGAGGACAACCATCTCTCGCTGTTAACAGGTTGACTCATCATGGTTACTCAAAGAAAACCACGCTACTTGGAATAATCGTTGGTGGTCCCTAAAGGACAAGTTTCCCCTCTTGCAAGATGCCCGAGTCTTTGGTTCGTTAACCTGTTTCCTTACCACTGAAGAAAACAAAATATTAATCAAACAAAAACACTTTTAGAACATACTCCAAACCCCTAATAAAAAGAAATATATATTCATCCTCATAAAATATTTAATGCTAAAATTAACCTATTGCATTTATGAAATAGGATGAAAACCTTTTGAGAAGTCCTAATTGAGTTTCGAGTGATATCAATGGGTTATGGACCCAACCTTTAACCTTTATGCAGCGCCTGATTTCACTTATGGGCCTAATTGGGTTTCGAGTGACATCAATGGGTTATGGGCCCAACCTTTCACCTTTATGCAGCGCCTGATTTCATCGAGAACAGTCTGTGTACGCATGGCACGAATATAATTTCTGTACACTATGGGCATGACACGAACCTCCACACCAGAATTCTGGAGTGGCCGGGTCCGAATAGCCAACGCATACGTTGCAGGTTTAAAAGTCGCAGGTCAAAAGGGCCGAAAGGCTGTAGCGGGTCTCCACCGGTCTGCATGCAGCATCCATCCATCGAATAATTTCAACACGGAATTTATAAACAGAAACCCATTTTCCATTCATAGTTTATGAATCACGCATTAACGTGTGAGTTAGATACAAATGCTTCCATTCACAGTTTATGAATCACACATTAACGTGTCAGTTAAATACAAACCCAAGGACAGACCAATTCACCCCAATCGAATTATAGACGCTGTGACAGCCTCTAATGGCCGCGTTCTCACGTCACAGCCCCTTGTATAATACATTGTCATGGATCAGACTCCTCAAAACTGTCGAGGATCTCCTAAGATCCCTCACCGATTTGATTCTCATGCTAGGCAATTGTACGCCAGCTAATCACCTTGCCTTTGACAGCTGTGCCTTCCAAAATTTCGTCAAAATGAGCACGTCCCTCTTTGACATATGCCCTCCAGAAACTAGCTTTTGCTGTTTTTCCGTATAAATGGAATTTCTCAGTGTAGTAAATGGCTCCATGTGTAAATTTAAGTAGTAATGATATTTTTTCTAAAATATTAAATTTAAGTAATTATGATATGTTTTTTAAGCTAGTAATTGTATTATATGTTGCAAAAGAAACACGGTAAGGCTGTAGCATACGATAAGCTGATTGTTGTTAGAGTTTGATCTGTTGTTTTTTTGGGCAGTATGAGGTTATGAATTTGAGTTAGATGAGTGGAAAGGCTAGAAGAAAAAAAAATTTGTGCATACCCTATTTATTCTCATATTTAAAAAAATCAAACAAATTGAACTAAGTTAGTAATACTTTTGACAACTTTATGGTAATATAAAACCTGACCTAAAGTAGAATAAATATATTGGTTGTTGCAATTGTCTCAGCCTTTTTTCAGATACCCAATAGATAGAATGGGTTGTCTCTTCTCCATTGTTGCTTTCAAAGGAAAAAATATCTAATTTTATAGGATGAGGTATGCTCTAGATCCCCAATAGATGAATGGGTTGTCTCTTCTCCATTGTTTCTTTGAGAGGCAAAAATATCTATTTTTATAGGACTAGGCATGCTCTTCGAGCTTGGGCTCTCGCTTGCATATGGAACTACCAGTTGAATGTCAATATGGGGACTTTGAAGCCTTGGAGGATGTTAGTCTTGCTGCTCAAGATTACTCAGAAAACAAGATATTCACATTGCAACAATTGGATGCAAGACTCTTTTGCAAGGGGTATTTTTTAAAGGAAAACACTACAATACAAAAGGCCCTTTTTTCATCTATGGGGACCTATTACAAGTATAGGAAACAATGTGCATACTTATCCAGCAATCACTTGTTTGACCATTGGAATTCAATTTCTTGATTACCCAATTGGTTAGTCTTACTCTTGATTGGTAGGAGAGGGTACACAACAACAATTGCTCCCAACATGAAAATACAATCAATATAAATGGTGATAATGTAGGTTTACAATACACACTTGGGTTTCCCGTTGACTACTTCAGGTTGATGGATAACTGGGCCTCCTATTGACCATAGCGAGGATTCCTCCCATAACTCGATTTACTCTCTCATCCATATTTATAATTAGAATACCTACTTGAGTGATATGTTCCATCTAGGATTTTACTCATACTAATATCCATATAGATTGGGCTTGAACCCATATGTAGGTTGAGGTTGAGGTTGAGGCATGGGCCTCCATAATCAAATCCTTCGCCACAACCACAATAGTGGATTCATCTTCATCATAGGAAGGGGTCGATCTAAATATAAGTGTGGGTTTCTATTCATTTATGTCACCATAGTGAGGATTCCTCCCATAACTTGATTTACTCTCTCATCCATATTTATAATTAGAATACCTACTTCAATGATATGTTACATCTAGGATTTTACTCATACTAATATCCATACAGATTGGGCTTGAACCCATATGTAGGTTGAGTTTGAGGTCGAGGCATGGGCCTCCATAATCAAATCCTTCGCCACAACCATGATAGTGGATTCATCTTCATCATAGGAAGGGGTCGATCTAGATATAAGTGTGGGTCTCTATTCATGCCAGTCTTCCATAAGGGCATGACACCAATCCATTTGAAAAATCATGGATCATGTCTTGCTCAATTGGGAGTATAAAAAGTGTCTTGAGAGGGAGGTCTCGGTTTGCCCATCTAACATAAATGTATCAATCAATCAAGAAACAACTTTTACATATACTTTGTGATATTGATAAATGTATCAATCCATCAAGAGACAACCTTTACATATACTTTGTGATATTGATGTTATTACTCTTGATCATATCCACCACCAAAGTGAGTGTAACTCTTGTCATCAAAATAATCAAAATGCATCATGATCATATTTATAGATTACTTCGATCCTAGTTTGTTTCTAACAATTTCTTGAGCTTCCTGCAAGGCTCAATCCCCTTATTCTCACGACCTCTTGCATCTCATGTTTGGAAAGAATATATTTTATGAGTAAGAGGCATGCTTGACACCTAATGTCATGACGATGTGCACAAAAGGCAAGCCACAAACCAGTGAAAATTTTGTGTGGGATAATTTTCCTCGTTTTTTTTTTCCAAAAAAAAGCTAATTTCCATTTTTTCTAAAAATGATTCACCCACATTTTATAGTATAAAATTAGTTTACCCTAAAAATTGCCAAAATTTTATATAGACTAACATAAAATCATTGGAAATCTAAATATTTTTACAAAAATATTGCCAAACATTTTACAATTTTCATATTAGGGACTAGTAAGATTCACCAAGGTTTCTAAACTTTAAGATTAACTTCCATCCTTAAAATTTTCCTTGCCACAAATGATCCTTATGATTGAAGAGTTAATAGAGGTCACTTATTTCCATTGAGAAATGTTAGAGATAGTAGATAATGCAAAACATGGAGAGACAAGCTTCCCTTCATAGCTCATAAATAAGCAACATATTGAACCCACAGTCCAATTTCTTCCTCAACAACTCCCTAATACTAGAATTTGTGGAACTCCTATGTCCTTCTCATTTATTGATAGTGTGATGTATGTTGCCAAGTCTGTGGTAACTACTTTTGTCCCCTAAATTGTTCCCTAGGAACAATAATATGGCAATAATATTTTCCAACTTCTAAGCATGGGAGACAAGCGAGTATAAGAGAATACACACAAAGAACACGTACACACATATGAGCACATAGACAATACATATTGCAAAGAATAAATTCCATAGACAATACATATTGTAAAGAATAAATTTCATAGACAATACATATTGCAAAGAATAAATTTCAATCATTAGTCTGAAGGTTATTGCTGCCCAATGAGATCATGTTAAGCCCCTTGGAGCTACTAGACAATATGTACACCTTCCAATGGTTGTGCAACTCTCATTTCTTTGT
The DNA here is from genome assembly GCA_000404065.3 of Pinus taeda. NCBI lineage: Eukaryota > Viridiplantae > Streptophyta > Pinopsida > Pinales > Pinaceae > Pinus > Pinus taeda. The sequence goes on from APFE031137859.1 coordinate 51,713, forward strand.
TGCCGCCTATCCCTATGCAACTGACTTACAAAAATTTTTTGCAGCATGTGGTGCAATTGTTATTGCCTATCCCTATGCTGCCTATCCCTATGCTACCGACTTACGATATTTTTTTTGCAACATGTGATGCAATTGCTAGTTTTAATTGTGTAAAAGAATAAGTGACATAATAAAAGATTAGTGGTTACATAGTGTGAAAATAACAATGTATAAAAAAAAACTTACTAAAATGTTCAAGTCCCTCTAGTTAACTTTTTGAACTATGCATGGAGAATATATGAATTCAATTAATAATTATAATTATATAGTCCAAATCAAAACTATGTGAAACCCATACTAACCAAAAAATTAATTATAATAAATAAATAAAAGAAAACAAATATTAATAATTCAATATTAAAAAAATCATTATATTAATTTGTATTTTAATCCAAATTATTTTAAACCTAATTTAACTTATAATTATCCCGGCATATTATTTCAGAATGTAAATTACGTAATCACTGCCATTCAAAAAATCCAATCTATGTAATTTGAATTTGGAGATACTTTACAAATGTAAACAAACAATTAAACATAAACAAAAAATTACAAAGCATGAGTTTAAAAGACTGTAAATGCCATAAACAACCCTGGAACACATCCCGAGTCTTGCTTGCTTGTTATGTACTTATAATAACCCTCAGAAGCAAGAACCAAAACAACTTTGATAAGTTGAATCTGAAATTCGTTGATCGTGGTTACTGCTTTACGTAACTGAACCCGAAATTGGCAGATCGTGATAGATCCATGGTTTCAGGAAACACTACTCATATGGAAAAGAGCCTGGACCCTGATCTCCAACTTCTATTGATTCATCCATGGTTACTATAAGATCAGGACTCTCTCACAACCCATGATATGATTCCAAGGAAGATAATTATTTTGAAAATTCAATGTGCACGATGCTATGCTCTGTTTTGCAGCATTCTATGCCACCGTTTGACCTCAATAGCGATATCCACGCAAAGCATTTTGTCCCATCGTTGACCTCCAAGAATGTCTCCACTGGAAAACTTCATGTCCCACCGTTCACCCCAACGGAGGTATCCGCAGGATTGTCTTTAACAACACCCGAACTGGGGCTTTTATGTCTATAAATAGAGACTCATGTCCAACATCATATTTAGATGAAATTTCTGGGGTTTTCTTCTCATGACCCCATGGGAAGTGTGCCCCATCAGATGACTTGCTGCTATGATTAGAATCAAAATAACCTCCTGAATGGGAAGATTTCACCAGTTCGAAATTTGCGGCATCGCCATAAGAAGTGGACATGAAATCGCTTACCTCTTACTATTTATTGCTACAGATCTCACAAGAGCACGATTGCTGCAAAATTTGGCTCAAATTTCTATGCTCACAAGATCGGACTCTGGATGCATTTGAAGTGCTTCGAAATGGAGCACTGGGTTTTAGGAACGGAGAGAATCGATACTCGATATCATCGAAGACACAGACTCGAAGATCCGATCTGCAGACATCCTTCAAAGAGGATTCCATTTGGTTGTTTACACAGTAACCATCTAATAAGTCAGGCATTGGGGAATACAAGGGTTTTACCTTACTCTTCATATTCAAACCGAACATTAAATTAGGGTTTTTTTTGTACATGACTTTACTTTCTTCCTTGACATTTTCTTGTTACTGTCCACTTTTTCAGAGCACGAGTGATTGGAAAAGTTGAGCTTGGCTATGTTGACTCTGATATTTTATAACCTCTGCATCATAGGCTTTGGTTTCCTCCTCCGCAGTGTTAAACATTCTGAGCCAAACCCTAATGCCCTTTTTGGACACTTCTTGACACCTCTATATGAATTCGACTTCTTCCTCCTCGCGATGTCGGTTGAGGACTTTTCAAAATCCTTGAAAGGAGGAATGTCGAAATCCTTCAAAGCAGGAATCTCCTCATTCTCACCACCTTCAAAACCCAACCAAAGTCAAAATAACCATAAAAAAATGAACCCTAGGAAGCAATAACAATTTCTTGAATGCAGAGAAATCGTTAATATCGGGAACTCACCTGAAGAAAATTCATGACTGGAGTTGACAATATTTTTACTAGGCTTATTATTTTGCTTGTATTCGTCGTCGAAGCTGCGTGATTTACCTAAGGATTCTGATACGGCTTCGCCATTGATGAAAAGGTCAGCGAAGTTATCAAAATTGGGTCATAAATCCTTAGGAGTTATACGCCGAGATCGGTTTGCGGGAATGAAATCGAGAATAATGGCACCTCCACACATCCTTTTTTTTTTCAAATAGATGTTGTTGCATCAGCAGAACACAAAACAAGGGCTTGATGAAGAAAATACTAGTGATGAGTCACAATGAAACTGTCAGGTGCTTCTAACATTACTCTTCTGTCAAAGTACATATAACTGGGCAGAAATGTTGGAGTGTTGTGTTGCGACGCGCAAATTTAATTATTTTTAAAAAATAATATTATATTGGCCGATAACAACAATATCCCTCCCGATAACAACAACGAGCTCTACGGCAGCCTCAATGGTAGTGTCAGCGCATCCTCCTCCGCCATTATCCTCCTCGTGCTGGTGGGCTTGTTTTTCTTCGTGGGCTCTCCAAGAAGTTGATATTGTCTAGCAAAGCCTTCAGCTGTTAGGCAAATTACTACAAATAGACCTATGAGGAACTTTTAGCTTCATGCATAGCCATGAAACGATGGCTAATTCTGCCTAACTTTTGAGCTACCATAGTTTTGGCAAAATAGAAAAATGACAGTTGTGAGTGCAAAAACGAAAAATATTGATAGCGATGAAACACTGGCTAAATCTGCTTAACTCTGCCTAAATTTTGAGCTACCATAGTTTTGGCACAACAGAAAAATGACAGTTGTGGGTGGAAAATAGAAAAAATATCCACTGTTATTCAAACCAAATCTAACATTTTCCAAGTTGAACGTCGGTTAGATTAATAAATACCTTAATCATTGCTTCCAAGAAACCAAGGATAGTTTCTACAAGAAGATGCAGATGAAAAAAAGCGAAAGGATAGTTTCTACAAGCAGACGCTTCAGAAACAGAGGTAGACGAAAAAAAATTGAAATGAACCAGATGCCTCAAAAGCAGAGAATAGTAATGGAATGGACGGTAGTTGCGAGATGTTCAAGATGAAGAATGATTGTATTCAGTTTTTAAGAATGGAAGAAAGAGTTAGGGAAGTTTACAGGTCATAAAATAAACTGAGCCTAAGCCATTTCTCCTAGCAAGTATATACGAATGGCCATGAATTACATGTGAGACAGTTATGGCTTCATCTAACGGCAGACCTGTGAGACGATTATGGAATCATCCGACGGTAGAGGATGGTTTAATCGTCTAACATATCTCACGGTGCAGAGCGGTGGAATGTGGCACTGGGGAGTTTTCCCAAGGAGAACGCATTAAGATGTAAATTTTAATAATATGGACCATGTGCAATATATATATATATATGAAAGTTTACGTTAATAAGTTATTCTCTATATATGTTTTGAAGTTCACGTTAATAAGTTTATATAATATATATATATATATATATATATATATATATATATATATATTAAAGTTTATGTTAATAAGGTTATATATGTTTTAATTATGGAATAAATTATATTTTAAGTGCTTGGTAAAAATAGATTTTAGTGGTAATTTTTCATTGTTTAAATTGTATTTTTGGAATTTTTATCATTATTAATATTGTATATTAAAAATTGAATGAGTTACATATTTTCCTTTCATTAAAAACTAACTACGTTATTTTACTTTTAATTATTTTTTCTTTTCGAGTGGTTAACATTAATACACACACCCATATATATATATATATATACACACACACACAAGTCAGTAGAACCAAGTAGAATGAATCTGAAATATCAACAAGTGAGTTAATTGTTGTGCTAATAGACTTTTAATTGTTTATTTATGTGGTTATTTGATTTTTATATTTTTGTTTGGATTATTTTTTTGAGAATGTGACATACTTACACAGGTGGCAAATACTGGATTGTAGAATGTGTTGTGTTAATAGACTTTTAATTGTTTATTTATGTGGTTATTCAATTTTTGTTTTTTTGTTTGGATTATTTTTTTGAGAAAGTGACATACTTACACATGTCGGTTATACTGGATTGTAGAATGAGTCTCTTGGCGCTCTCTCTCTTTATATATATCAAATTTTATGTTAATATGTATTTCAAAGTTTATGTTAACAAGCTTGTTTTTAATGTGAATTATAATATATATTATATATATATATATATATATATAATATATATATATATAATATATATATATATATATATATATATATAACAATAGGGGAAAAATTGTGATAAAACTATTTAATATAATTTAGTTATTCTGAGTTTTGATCATTTTTCAAATATATTTTTGAATGAAGGTTATTAGGAATATATCAAAAATGTATATTTTTTTTAATTTTGTTTAAAATCTACTAAATAATTGTTGGAAATATAAGTTTAAAGTATGTAGATTGCAATTCATCTATGCATTAAAAAAACCAAATAAAGAAATGAATTCTAAAAAAATCTATCAACATAATATTTTATTGATGTGTTAAGTTGGAAATATAAATTTAAAGTAATGTAGATGCAATTCATCTATGCATTAAAAAAAAGCAAATAAAGGAATGAATCCTAAAAAATCCTATCAACATAATATTTTAATGGATGTGTTACTCAAATGAAAGAAACAGTAATTTTTCCAATTTTAATAATATATAATATATAATATTATAATTGTTCCAATTTTTTATTTTGAAAAAAGTTAGAACCCTAATATATTTGATCTTTCTCTATTCCCAATAAACTCTAATTAAGATAAATTTATACAAATATTTGAAACCAATTACGACTATTCATAACTTAGAGTTTATTTGAGAAAAAATATATTTTATGTATGCACATTTATAAACATGTGCATTCATCAAATATATGCCCAATGCAATCTTTCTGTAAAAACATTTATGAATAGATATGTTTGAAAGCATTGAGAATGTACTAAGAAAAACCTAAAACAAAAATGAAAACTGAAACAAAAAAATTAAAATACAAAGGTAAAACTCAAATAATAGAGACACTTGTGTTGTTTTAGGTTTTTTAAACGTAAAGCCATTCCCCGACTTTGAAATCTGCTGGAACTATCGCCAAGTCACCCACATAGGAAAGATTCTCCTTATCCGAATCTGAAATCTGCTGGAACTATCGCCAATTCACCCACATAGGTCTCAGAAATATTCTCCTTATCAGAATCTGATCTTTTTGCTAGGTGAACATGTTCGATGGGGACTATGTTATCCTTCATGTGTATCGTATTTACTTGAGGTTCTATCGGAATCTGATAGCGATCTGTAACGGAAGCATTAAGGACCCGTTTCTAACCCCTTCAGTAAGCCTGCTCTGATTGATCCTTATGTTTCCCTTGGTGTTCTTTCTCTTCATCATCTCAATAAGGTTCTCGGTGTTTCCACGTGGACTATCTGATCTTTAAATCCTTTAAGCATCTATAACGAAAGGGTTAGAAACTATAAGTACAGATCAAGCGATATTATAACCGGTCAAGCCACTACTTTACTTTTGGTCATTGCGATATTATAACTGGTTTGCACAATAATGTTGATATATTACAAACTACAATAAGTAGCTACGTATTCTTTTTTTTATATTTGGTTTCTATGTTTCATTATTTTTTATGTTAATGTATATTTTTATTTTTTTTAATGTTCTTTTAATCTTGATAATTTTGTTTTTTATATAGATGTTTTTATGGGAAGAAAATGAGAAGATTTTGGTTCATAATGGTAATATGTTATTTATTGAGATTCATTCACATCAGATTTCTTACGTAGTTTATTTAGATTTTTTAATTTTTAAATAATATATCTTATTTTAAATACAGTTATAAATTTATTTTACTTTTAAAGCTAAAATGAAATTTTTTGGTGAGAAAAAATATTATTTCATTATTTCTTATGTTAATGTATATTTTTATTTTTTTTAATGTTCTTTTAATCTTGATAATTTTGTTTTTTATATAGATGTTTTTATGGGAAGAAAATGAGAAGATTTTGGTTCATAATGGTAATATGTTATTTATTGAGATTCATTCACATCAGATTTCTTACGTAGTTTATTTAGATTTTTTAATTTTTAAATAATATATCTTATTTTAAATACAGTTATAAATTTATTTTACTTTTAAAGCTAAAATGAAATTTTTGGTGAGAAAAGATTTATTTAAATTTTTCCAATTTAAAAAAATGTTTATTTATTTTCGAAAACTTTATTTTATGATAATTTTAAAGTGATATATATGATTTATTATAGGTGATTTACAAAATGAATATTATTATTCCCTACAAATTCATTTTTACAAAACGGATATATGAAAATTTTGTAATAAACATCCAGCCTTGTTGAATCTTGAGTAGTTAAAAATCATAAAATAATAACAATATAATTAAAAATATATATATTAAAATTTACAAACTAACTCCGCAAATTCTGATAATAGTAACTATTTAATTTATAAAAAAAACAAAAAAAAACTAAACAACCGAGAAACAAGTCAGCAAGAACGAAAAACAAGTTTACATACAAAAATTAGTGTCCTATGTTTAATATCATAATCATACCCTAGAAATATCAACCCAAAAAAATTGAGTTTCTCTTCTGGTTTTCAGCCAAACCAACACAATAATGCTATATCTCCCCAGGTTCCCGCCAAGAATTCCCGAAGTAGGTTTAAAATCATAATTTCACTTAATATTTCATGTTAAAAAATTCAAATTAAACAAATCATCATCAATAGTGAAAACAAATACTTGAATACCACATTTTCATGTAAAATTAATGCTACATTGTGGAAGTCCAATTCCATTGGTTTAATTACCTGATACCTGATTATGTAACTCATAATGGTTCACCACTCATTTGCCAATAGATTTTGCTTACTGTGTTCACCTCCATTTACAATTCATGTTTATGGAAGGCTTTCCCTGGACTACTGACATCCAGAGGACATTTTGGACAGATTGCAGTTGCCATTGCATCACGGGCCTGTCGAACTATAGTCGAATAATGATGAAATTGAAATTGGTACCCAATTTTCTAATTTCGAAGGAGCCCAGGAGTCAGATTCTCTAGGGTTAGTTTTGGCGTAGGAGGTAAAAAAGATATCCAGGTGGGTGGTGAGTTGTATATGTTAGTTTTGACAACAAATTTAGTTAGGTTTTTTAACTGTATAGTTAGGTTTTCTTTAAACCGTATTGTAGTTAGGCGGAACTGTATTGTAGTTAGGCGGAACTGTATTCAGTTATGTAACATGATATAAAATTGATGCAATAGCACATGAATTGGGCAGTGCGGAGAATCATCTGATCGATCCATTCATTCAGTTAATAAAACAGTTTCATATCTTGGTGTTCTTTCATCGATTTAATCTGTCTTTGATCTACAAGTGGTATCAGAGCCGTGAGTCCAAAACCTGGGCGTGTAGTAGTATCAGCGGAGTCATTGAACGTGAAGAATCCTGTGCGTGCTGAACAGAGCATGCATGAGCCAGCCTGAACGTGAAGAAGCTTGTGCATGCTGAACAGAGCCTGCGTGGAGAAGGCTGCTGCTGTGCATGAAGAAGGTTGGCTGGCGTAAAGAAGATCCTGCGTGTGCTGGCTGCCTGCCGTTTTGTGAGGGAATTGTTGTCTGCCTGCTGAAGAGATGTGTGTGCTGGTCTGCCTGAAAGAGCAAAACTGGGCGTAAAGGCGTAGAGTGTCTGCCTGCTCTCTGGTCTGCGTGAAGAGGCCATACGTTTTTTTGTGCTGGCTGAAAGAACAAATCCGGGTATTTTTTTTTATTCAGAAATTTTTTTTGTCCCAGAAAGCAGTCTGAAAACTAGAACAATTTTTTTTTAAAAGGTCTTTAAAGTCAGGAAAAAGAAGACAAATTTATTTTTTAAGGAAAAAAAACAAGAACAGAAATTTTTTCAGGGTTTTAGCAAAAGAAGACAGATTTATTTTTTAAGGAAAGAAACAAGAACATAAATTTTTCCAGGGTTTTTTTTTTTAGTTGGAGAAATAAGGAGTTTGTTTTTTAAAGGAATATAAAACCCTAGAAAGTCTAAAACCCTAGGAAAGGATAAATGGCCAAGATGTCGAAAGCGAAATTCGAGGTGGAGAAATTCACCGGAAAGAGCAATTTTGCTCTTTGGAAACTGAAGGTTAAGGATCTGCTTGTGCAACAAGGGTTGTACAAGGCATTGGATGGGGGGACTAAAAAACCTGCAACTATGACCACTTCAGACTGAGAGGACTTGGATGCTCAAGCTCTCAGTACCATCCGACTATGTCTAGCGGATGAAGTTCTCTTCAACATTGTTGAAGAGACTACGGCGTCAAGATTGTGGGAGAAACTTGAAAATCTCTATATGACAAAATCATTGACCAACAAAATTTATCTGAAAAGACAGTTATACAGCCTTAGAATGAAAGAAGGTTCAAACGTTGCAGAACATTTGAATGCTTTTAATACACTAATATGTCAATTAACAGATATGGAAGTCAAAATACAGGAAGAAGATAAAGCCATAACCTTGCTGTGTTCTCTGCCTGAATCATGGGATCACTTTGTAACTTCAATCAGTTTCAGCTCTGCTGATTCTTTGAAGTTTGAATCAGTCGTGGGAGTGCTTCTGTCTGAAGAAGTACGAAGGAAATCCAACACTGAAACAGTTGCATCAGAAGCCATGGTCGCTAGAGGACGCTCAAAGGAAAGAGGAGAAAAACCAAGGGGAACTTCCAGATCGAAATCAAAATGAAAGAAGTGTAAAGCGAAATGTTGGAACTGCAATAAAGTTGGACACTTGAAGAAGGACTGTTGGAAACGAAAGGAATCCGAAAACCTGAAGAACGAAGCGAATCAGGTCGATTTAGGTATGATAGATGAAGTTTTATCTGTTGAAGTATTGTGTATGATAGATGAAACTTCACCTGAATGTAATATCTCTCAGGGTGTAGATAGCTGGCTGTTAGATTCTGGTGCTTCGCATCACATGTGCCCACATAGAAACTGGTTTACCTCATATGAAAATGTAAATGGTAGTTCTGTGTTTATGGGTAACAATATGTCATGTCAGACTATTGGGATGGGAGATATAAGGATTAAGATGTATGATAACACAGTTAGAACATTAACTAGTGTTAGAAATGTACCTGATTTAAAGAAAAATTTGATTTCTTTGGGAGTTTTGGATTTAGATGGATATAAGTTTACAGGTTAGGGTGGCGTCTTGAAAGTCTTCAAAGGAGCACTTGTGGTTATGAAGGCAGAAAAGGTCGAAAATATTTACAGGTTGAAAGGAAGTACTCAGATCGGTGAAGCAGCGGTTGCGTCAGAAAAGGAAGAAGCAGGCACTCGTCTATGGCATCAACGATTGGGTCATATGAGCGAGAAAGGTCTTCAGATATTGATGAAGTGTAAATCTCTTCCAGGTCTGAAATCCTTGAATTTAGATTTCTGTAAACATTGTGTGTATGGCAAATAGTGTAAACAGAGGTTTAAAGTTGGAAATCATAATAGTAAAGATGTTTTAGACTACATTCATTCTGATCTGTGGGGGCCTTCCCTTGTTATGTCATATGGAGGTGCACTGTATTTTTTAACATTTATTGATGATTACTCCCGGAAAGTTTGGATCTATATGGTAAAAAGGAAAGCTGATGTATTAAATGTCTTTAAACAATTTAAATTAATGGTAGAGAAAAGAACAAGCAAATCTATTAAATGCTTAAGAACTGACAATGGTGGTGAGTTCACTTCAGGTGAATTTGAACAATACTGTAAGGATGAGGGAATTGTTAGACATAAAACTGTTGTTTATACTCCTCAGCAAAATGGTGTTGCTGAGCGTATGAATCGGACTCTTATGGAAAGAGCCAGAAGCATGATTAGTAATGCTAACTTGCAAAAGGAGTTGTGGGCAGAATCAGTATCTACTGCTTGTTATTTAGTTAACAAATCACCTTCAGTAGCTATTGATTGTAAAATTCCTGAAAAAGTTTGGACAGGTCAATCTTTTGACTATTCACATTTGAGAATATTTGGCTGTGATGCTTATTCTCTCATTCTAAAAAATCAGCGTTCAAAATTAGATCCAAAGTCAAAATGTTATGTCTTTGTTGGGTATGACTATGCAGTGAAAGGATATAGGTTGTGGGATCCTACATTGTGGAAAATAGTCATTAGTAGAGATGTAACATTTGATGAATCCTGTCTTTTAAAATCAACTGTTGAAAGAATTGAACAGGAACAGGTGTCGCAAAATCAACGAGTTCAATTGGAGGCTAGACCTTTCGGTGACAGCCGGAAGGAAGGAGAAATCTCTGGAGAAAAAGGTGCTGAAGACACAAAGGAAGCCGTTGAAGCTTCTGAACCAGTGCAAGTTGCTGAACCAGTTCAGCAACCAGTTTCTCTAAGAAGGTCTACAAGGGAAAGGAAAATTCCAAAAAGGTATGAAGATTTTGCTTCGTCTTTTGCTTTGATTACTGAAGATGGGGAATCTTCTTGTTATCAGGAAGCAGTAGATGATACAGATAGCGAAAAATGGAAAGTGACTATGGAAGAAGAAATGGACTCAGCCAAAAATAATACCTCGGATCTTGTAGAGCTTCCTGAAGGGAGAAGTTTTGTTGGATGCAAATGGGTCTTCAAGATGAAACGGAAAGTTGATCGAAGTATCGAAAGGTATAAGGCGAGACTGGTAGCAAAAGGGTATTCTCAGGTTGAAGGTATAGAATTTCATGAGATTTTTTCTCCAGTTGTAAAACTTGTTTCTATTCGTACTATGTTGGCACTAACTGCGTTGCTTAATCTTGAGTTAGAACAGTTAGATGTTAAAACAGCTTTTCTACATGGTGATTTGAACGAAGAATATATATGGAACAACCGGAAGGTTTTGTACG
>APFE031137859.1:79985-142275 GCA_000404065.3 Pinus taeda
TTATGTCACGAATTCGCCTAATGCCGGCTAAAAAGAGCAATTCCATAACACGGTTGCACAACAGCCATTAGATTTGGCTGATCAAGAGCCCATATCTAATCAGCGGATTGCAATCACGGCTTCTAGCATGTTCGTTTTAAGCCATGTTTTATAACATCGCTGATGGTTGATGACCGATTGCCCTATCAGATGCGATATTTCTATTAATCATGCTATAATAGGGTAGTCAGGTCAGCAAAAATATCGCAATCAGTGCTTTGAAAGGGGCATTGGCAATGGAGATTAGCGATTAAGCGAGGACCGTCGATTGCGCTGGCAGATCAACGCCTCACGTCGCATCGGCATATCACTATCGACAAAACCAAAGGGGGGAGGGCCTTCACATAAGACATGCATGCAACCCGATGGGTCGGACCTGATGGCGTTATAAATGATTTTTGATCAATTTTCAGGTCCGCGCCAAAGCCTTGTCTAGTGCTTTTTCGCGTACTTTGTTATATAATGAAATACAAGGGAGCCTTGGTGAGCACCGATAATGATGAAGCCTGGACCCGAAAGAGTCAGATAAGTGAAATATATATATATTTTCAAGTCTGCCAGAGGCAATTTTTCATGTTTTTTCCAGTGTTTTTATGAATTTCCAAATACAAAGGGAAGTGAGGAAATGGGTCGGCTGCGACATGCGACGGCAATCTGAAGGGCGGATCCGATAGATAATTGAACCACGCTTGAGGACTTTTAAGGTCCAAAAGAAGCAGTGACGGGCGGGAATTAATAGGGTTGTAGCGTTCTACTATTTATAACCAAAATAGCCACAGTTTGCCGTTTAATGTGAAACACAAGGGCCCAAAGACCTATTCCGCCATATGACAGTGCCCACGATACAATTTGCCGAGAGACAGAGATAGAAGGTGGCCAGTATTCAGCATTCTGCGTAGTTAATTTTCAACAACTGCAATTAACCAATAACACGGCCGAGAAGGAAGCAAGACAACCTCGAGCAATTCAAAGCATTCAATGGTTATGGGTTTCACTTATATTTCATGCCACCTGCTCAGAGGAGAACTGCAGAGCACCAAAGAAGGTCAAATTCATATGCAGACACAGGTAGACCATAGCAGAGGCCCATAATTGAGAATTAATATGTTAGGTGGTCCATTATGACCCCTTCTCGTGTAGCCCAACAGAGTAAGTTTGTAATCAACCTCTATATATATCCATAAGACACAATGTAACAGGTTGATGAATGTTATTTTGTTGTAAGTTTCAACTTCTGGAGACTGTAACTACTATGATACCTGCAACATCTGGTCTTCATTTTCAGCTAGTGCAAGCTTCTTTTATTGTCAATTGCTCACTTTCCACTTCTTCTTTGTTCCAGGTTGTGCCTGTTATGCATTTTTCATTTGCTCTTGATGTTTAGCATTAGAGGGGCTGTCATCCCACCTCTCTGTTTGAATCTAGTTAGTATTATTGAATGTGTATGCAAGTTTCTATTGTTTTGACGCCAGAGAGCTGTCATCTTGTCTGTGCATTAGGAAATAGATTTGCAGACCTTTTAACTGGTTGCAGCTAGCCATCACAGGGTCTTCTGCATTTGCTGGTGTGATCATAATTCTCCATACACACCTATTTCTCAAACTATGAGTAATTGGTGGTCTAAAGCCTTGTAGTCTGGGGGTGTTCACCCATGTCTGAGGTTAAGCACAGTAGAAGTGGTTATCTGGCTTGAATATGAAGCATTTCTTTCATTCATTAACCATTTTTCCAACATTTTGTTGAGTTTGTAATGTTCCCGAGCATCTTCGATATACAACCTAGGAGAGTTTCTTGGGGTGATAACATTTAATTAGTGTTGATGCCGAGGAGAGGAGATTGAAACTCAGCTTCCATGGGAAACGACACAGTTCTAGATTTTGATGATAGACAAAGTCTGGGCATATTTCTGGTTGTAATCATCTATCTGGCGACTCCACTGGAGGAAGACCATTCTTTGGCGACTCTACTTTGCAGTTCTGGCGCAGCTGGTAAGGTATGCTCGGACAAATCCTTAGAAACCATCAGCTGAACCAGTGCCTGATCCTGAGAAGATCGTTAAGCAGAAGAAAATATCGCAGTAAGGAGCATTAGGAGCAAGTAAGCCTTGGAATTTTTATGTATCTCTACTAGTGTATAAATACCTTCAGAGATTCATACAGCTCCTTGTTAGTCATTTCCCTTTCGGACCTCAGTTGAAAGAAGCATCCATGTTGTCCATCATATTCCTCTGCCTCTGTCATTCTTTTCATTGATTCATATCACTCAATCTACCAGTATCCTTTCATATATCTCAGTCATGGTAGGCCAGCAAGCCCTCACAAAGATAGAAAGAATAGTTGCTACTAGGTATGGACCCTTAGTCTTGCCTACCCTTATGAATGCCATGCCTGCAGGAGATTATCAAGAATTTATGCCAAAGTTTACTGGTGCAGAAGGAATATCAGCTGAAGATCACCTTGATTCCTTTTATAGTTATGATGATAACCTAGATATCAATGAAGAGGATGTTTTGGATGAGGGTTTTTGTCCAAAGCCTAGATGGGGAGGCTAGAAAATGGTTTAGAGAATTATCCCCTAGGTCTATTGCAGATATTGAGGCCCTAGATGATGTATCTTTAAAGCACGGGGGAAATAATAAAGATATGCTCTATTATCATACTGAATTTGGGAACTTACAGAGGGAAGATGGTGAGTTGCTGTCTGATTTCAACATTAGATTCAATCATATGTACAACAGAATTCCAGTTGAATTAAAGCCCACTCCTACTTCTAGTATGATTTCTTATGCCAATGCCTTCGATTCTCAGTTCTGCCTGCTGCTAAGAGAAAGATGTACTTCTTTAGCTGAAATGCAAGCTGCAACCTTTGAAGTAGAAGCAAATATCATTGTTGCGGAAAGACTCGAAGGAGATGCTAAAAGGAGAAGACAGGGAGGTGAATCCTCATCATCCTCAGAGCCCGAGATTGATGAATTAGCTAGGATGATTGAGTTTTTGGCCTCTGAAGTTTCCAAACTAGAGGCTGAGCAGTATTCTAAGGAAGCTGAGGCTCATTGTTCTTTTTCTCTTCCAACTCCAAATCCTTATAGAGGAGCAAATGAGCATTTGTAGATTTTGCAACGAAGTAAAGGCATGAATGAAGATAAAAGGGTGAAGACCCTTTGTCAAAATATAGTCATGGAAGAAGAGTAGCCTGAAGAAGAGGAGGAGATCCATGATATGGAAGGTGCTCCTTTCCTAACTAGAGCTGCATATGAAGAAGCATTATCAAGAGGCACTACTTGTCAGTTTGTTGTGCCTGCAGAACAACAAGCTTATCAGCAACAGTAATCAGCAGAAGGCATCTTCATCCTACAAGAATCTGTATTCGATGCTAGCTCATCTTCCCATGGTTATGCAGACCTGCAAATTTTCCAGCCTGCTATCATCCCTGGCCCGGTAATCAAAGAGGGAGAGGAAAGCTCCCCATAATTTTTCGTCCCTCTATCTGCTCAAGTGAAAATCCCTCAAAGTTTCCCCTTGAACACTGAGGTAGAACAAAATTTAATGCTCAAGGCTGAAACTGATCATCTCAGTCTTGATATTCTGAAACCTTCTCAGATGGCCTCCACACAAACTAAAGAGGCAGCTTATTAGATGACAGAGGAAGAGGATGTAAAGTTTTGGGACTCCTCCTTGGATGTGGACTGTTCAAAGCAAGATGAAGGAGTAGAAAATGTCTCTATGTCCCCTGCACAAGAATACAATGGTGCATCTTTCATATTAGTTGTGTAGACTACAAAAGACACAGACAAGTACACAACAGTCATGATTATTCAGTAGCTGTACAGAGGCTCCTGTGAACAACGTCCAAAGAGGAGAGCATACAAAAGGGAGATGAAATTTGATCCATATTTACCTATTAAGCCTAAATGTCCTAAACTTTTTGAGGTAAAGGATCAAATAAATCCTGTTTTGCAGCTCTATGATGAAGGGGCCGAGAGAAGGAGAAACAATTTTGGTGGCCCAGAAATGGGCAGTTTCTGAAGATTTATGTTATTTAAAGTTTTTGAGCTTTAATGTGTTCTTTTGCAGATTTTAGTATAAACTTAATTTGACTCCAAGCCCAATGGAATACTAGGCAATCTTTTTAAGTTGGTTTTGTATGAAGACAGTGGTTTGCAATTCTTGAGACCTCACAGGGAGGATCTCATCCCCAGAAGGAGCCAGTTTTAGCTCTGCTACAGAAAAGGATAAAAATGGATCCAAAAATACTCCCAAGGTCTGCAAATCTGCTTAAAAGCATGCCAAGGGATCTATGCATGCTGTTGAAATCTCCAATTTTGGTCAAAGGCCATCCACTGATTGAAATAGTTGCAGCTGGAAAGCCCTTGGAGGGTCGGAAATGCACTATCGGGAGGCGGAAACAATACAAAACCATGAAAAAGCCACTGGCACAAGCTTAAACACGGTTGCATAGCAGCTGTTAGATCTGGCTGATCAATGACCCATATCTAATCGGCGGATCGCAATCGCAACTTCAAGCATGTCCCTTTTAAGCCATGTTTTATAACATCGTCGATGGCCAATGACCGATTGCCCTATCGGATGCGATATTTCTATTAATCATGCTATAATGGGGTAGTCGGGTCCGCAACAATATCGCAATCGGCACTTTCAAAAGGGCATTGGCAATGGAGATCAGCGATTAAGCGAGGACCGTCGATTGCGCTGGTAGATCAATGGCTCATGTCGCATCGGCATATTGCTATCGGTAAAACCAAAGGGGGGAGGACCTTCACATAAGACATGCATGCGACCCGATGGATCGGACTCGATGGCGTTATAAATGATTTTTGATCAATTTTCAAGTTCGCACCAAAGCCTTGTCTAGTGCTTTCTTGCGTACTTTGTTATATAATGAAATATAAGGGAGCCTTGGGCAAGCGCCGATAGCGATGAAGCCCGAACCCGAAAGGGTTTGGGAAGTGAAATATATATTTTCAAGTCCGCTAGAGGCAATTTTTCATGTTTTTTCCAATGTTTTTATGAATTTCCAAATACAAAGGGAAGTGAGGGAATGGGTCAGCTGCGACATGCGACGGTGATCTGAAGGGCGGATCCGATAGATAATTGAACCACGCTTGAGGACTTTTAAAGTCCAAAAGAAGCAGTGATGGGCGGGAATTAGCAGGGCTGCAGCGTTCCACTATTTATAACCAAAACAACCACGGTTTGTCGTTCAAAGAGAAACACAAGGGCCCAAAGACCTATTCCACCATATGACAGCGCCCAGGATACAATTTGCCGAGAGACAGAGATAGAAGGTGGCCAATATTCAGCATTCTTCGCAGTTAATTTTCAACAACTGCAATTAACCAACAGCATGGCCGAGAAGGAAATAGGACAACCTCGAGTAGTTCAAAGCATTCAATGGTTATGGGTTTCATTTATATTTCATGCCACCTGCTCAGAGGAGGACTACGGAGCACCAAAGAAGGTTGAATTCATACACAGACACAGGCAGACCATAGCAGAGGCCCAAATCTGAGAATTAATATGTTAGGTGGTCCATTATGACCCCTTCTCGTGTAGCCCAATAGAGCAATTTTGTAATCAACCTCTATATATATCCAGAAGACACAATGTAACAGGTTGATGAATGTTATTTTGTTGTAAGCTTCAACTTCTGGAGACTATAACTACTGTGATACCTGCAGCGTCTGGTCTTCATTTTCAGCTAATACAAGCTTCTTTTGTTGTCTTTGTGCCTGTTATGCATTTTTCATTCGCTCTTGATGTTTAGCATTAGCGGGGTTGTCATCCCACTTCTGTGTTATAATCTAGTTAGTATTATTGAATGTGTATGCAGGTTTTTGTTGTTTTAATGCCAGAGAGCTATCATCATGTCTGTGCATTAGGAAATAGATTTGCAAACCTTTTAACTGGTTGCAGCTACCCATCACAGGGTCATGTGCATCTGCTGGTGTGATCAGAATTCTCCATCTACACCTGTTTCTCAAACTGTGAGTAATTGGTGGTCTAAAGCCTTGTAGTCTGGGGGTGTTCACCCATGTTTGAGGTTAAGCAAAGTAGAAGTGGTTATCTGGCTTGAATATGCAACATTTCTTTCATTATCAACCATTTTTCCAACATTTTGTTGAGTTTGTAGTGTTCCTGAGCATCTCCGATATACAACCTAGGAGAGTTTCTTGAGGTGATAACATGTCCAGTATTCTAAAACTACCAGATTTCTAGCTTTACACTTGCTACATTAACAAAGGCCCACCAAAAATAAAAAACACCTCAACTTTATGCTTGGCATTATTTACAAAGGCCCCATGAGCCAAAACACCAACTCATCCTGAATATCCTAAATAAATATTTCCAACTCTTTCAAGAATTTTCATATTTTCTCTCACATCAATCCTTCTAGTTCCTAATTTATACAAAAATACAAGTGAGGGAAATAAAATCCCTTCTATAATCTAGAGTACCCCTTTCGGCTTCCAAAAAATCATATAAGGTTGATGCTCGTGACTACCTAGGTGGAAAAAATTTGAATTCTTAGTCAAATGTGTTGAGTCCTCTAGGATCCCAAACAAAATATTGTTGTTGTCAATATGCCCAATTATGTTGTTGTTCTAGTCATGACTTCAATGTACCAGGATCCCAAGTTTGATTCTACTCTCCAAAGCAACCTCACATAGTCAGCTTGCTATTAGCTATCTTTGTCCTTCCTCGATCCTGAATTTTATTTTGTAGTTGTCCCATCCTTGCTACATTGATTTAATCTTATGTAGCCAACCGAGTGTTGAAACTAATTGTCCTTTCCTCATCATTGTACCATTTCCCAGGGACTTACTTCATCAATCTAATTATCTTCTCATTCTCCATGAGGTTCCTTCTTTGTTGGGCCAAAGTATTGGTAACTGTGAGTCTCTCCAATATCTTTAGGGCTTCAATCTTCACTTCACCATATGGTTCACATTCTTCATGGTAGAAAATTAACAGTCCTCCCAATGGATTCCCTAACCATAGTTGATGGATTTGTAACATCAAGTTTCGCTTTCTTTACTGTCCTCAACTATTACAAATTGTTGGTTCCTTCTCAATATAGTTGTCTACTCCATACTCCTTGATTTCAAATGAAATAAATTTTCTTAAGACAATCTAGTCTCACTGTTGTCCTCCTTCCCTTTTTTCCTTGACAATACCTCTTGTCCTCCCTCTGCTCCTTCAACTATCCCTCCGACAATATGCTCACCATACAAATTTGGTGCCTTGGATATCTCAACCTCTTCTAGTCCCTGGCTTGCATTCTTCATGCAGTCTTCCTCAATCTTCAGACTGTCCAACAATTCCTCTAAAATTTTTAACTTCCTTTTATATTATGACAACAAAATATGTGAATGTTATCATCTTTCCTTGTTGTTACTATCTCCAAAAATTAGTTTTTCATCAATTCATCTCGTTTTAACATCTTTAAAGATTTATTCCTCATCTTTCACATGATCATCTATAGAAGTTAAATTCAATTTGGTTGCAAGAATAGATCCATTTTCTCTATGTCACGATTCACTTTGATGACCCTTGAGAGACAAAATTACTTCTTCATGCCCTTGGTTCTATAAAGTCATCTCATCACTTTCCTCCTTTGGGAAAACCTATCAAAATTTTCCACCTTCCAATTCATCTTTACAATCATTCAACAAAAAACTATTTTCCAAAGATAAATGCATTATCTTCCAAATTTATTAGTTTCAAAAACACAAGGCTCTTTAGCCTCCTCCACTCTCAACATCTCCTACTTTTGTTTTGGCCTCCTTTCACAGTCGATGAGACTTTCCACAAGTCTTCTCTCCTAATATTCAAGGAGTGGTCCTCCTTCTGGTTTACAATAATGAAGTGTTCCTTCCTTAGGCTCAGCTTCTCTGAGCTCTTCTTCCTCCATCTAAGATTTTATCAAAGGCCTTATCCTCCTTTTCCCCAACTTTATAGATTTTTGGGATGTCGTCTTAAAATCCTTCTATCTAATAGGTGTTATGGCATTCCTCCTCACGTCTCACATCCGTCTGTCCTTCTTCCCTCTATTGTAGAAGCTTACTTATCTCATTGAGTCTTATCTTCAACTCAACCATATCCTTATCAAATTCCTCCAAGCTTAATTTCCTTGTCATGACATTTCTCATGGCATCCTTCTCCCCTCTATTGTGACTTTTACTTGAACCTTCATCAAGACAAGCAATGGTCGACTACTAACTTCTTTGCATGAGCTCCTCCATATTCGTCACAATTTTCAAGATAGCCTTGTAACAAGCCTTACCTTGCTTATTACCTAAACACCTTACCTATGCTTCTCTATTGGTGTCCCTTTTGGTTGCCTACTTTGGAACTTCTTGAGAACTCTTTTCTCCTCTATAGATATTACGCCTTTTGTTCACCTCCTGAATGTAATAGTCTCGAGTTAAATTTCCATAAAATGACATTATTAAATAAAAAAATAAAACCAAGGTCATAGGACATGTATTCCAAGTTGAATGAAGGGGAAATAATTACATTGGGATCCACTTGTGGTTAATTATTTATTATTGGCTATGGAAATTGGCATTGGCATTGGCAAGAGGAAAAAGGAAATAAAAGGAAAATTATTTATTACAGGCTACCAAGAACATGTGCAAAGGATGCAAAAGAAATAAAGGAAAATGAAAAATATGCATGCTAAGGCAAATAAAGAGAAAAGGAAAAGAAATTGGAGAGATATCCATTCATTCACTTTGGAAAAAATCAAGAGAGGTTGGTAGCAAGAGAATGTTGGCCTTATGATATAGGTGTTGTCCTTGATGGAAACGCACTCAGGTGAAAGATCACGATGCAGCATGACAACAACAAATAATTACAGATCAGACTACAAAAAATGAAGAAAGAGAGGTATACGCATATTCAACTTGACCAAACTGTGTATACACGTAGGTTCACTGAACACAAGTCACGTATACGTACACACACATTTTTACAGAAGGAAAAGCATGTATATGTTGGAAAACCAAGCTTTTGGTCCATGGTATTTGGTCCAAGCTATTTTGATCCATGGTATTGGTCGAACGTATTTGGTCCGAGGTATTGACCCTAGGTATTTGGTCCAAGTTATTGGTCCTAAGTAGTTTTGATCCATGGTATTGATAAATGCCTAAAACTGTATAAGGAAGAGAAGATCATTAGGCCAATGTGTGTAAGGATCAAATATCTAATGAAGTGTGAGATCTAGTATGCAGGTTATTGGCTTATGGTGCATTGTTGGATCTGAACCAAGGATGAACCTTAGTGGTTGATGAGGGATAAGATCTAATGATGGATTGGGATCTTAAGGCTTAAATTGAATTATCATTATATGGTTTGATCATGTATAATCTAGATCTGAATACTGACGCATGTGTTATTCTGTAAATATTATGATCTCGGTATAACTGAAGTATGGAATAGCTGCAAAATTATGAATTAATATTTACGAATGTGTGCGCTGGTTGGCTTTGATAAAAGCATGTATACACGCAGGTTCGACACATGGAAGCAGCGTATACCTTATAAAGTATGTTTCAATTGTTTCTGTTTGCTATTGCAAAGTTCCGAGTTCTGCTTTGGGTTATGGTGATTGTATTCTGGTGACAGTGTTCTGAATAATCTGATTCAGGTTTAGTGATTGGTTGATGCAGATGTACTTGATGATTGTATTGCAGTTATGATGTTGTTGATGGGTCCAGTATGAAAATTGAATGAAACATGGCCTTCAGATTTTGGTGTTGTGTTCCAGGAGTATCGAATCTGAAAATTCATGAAACACGTTCCCTGGTAGAAGAGTGGAGTTTTCTGTAGGCTGGCACCTACGTACTAGTATACATATTGGCTTGTACAAGAGCAAGGGGGTTGTATCTCCCTTCCAGTAGTAGCTGGAGAGCGAGATAAGGTTGTAGCCTTCTGTAGATGGGTGCCTGCGTACTGGTATGAGTCTGCAATACAAGATTGTAAACAAATTGTCTTATTATTGAAAGAAGACAGAGATGACAGTAGCAGGTGGTTTACCTTATATCTTGGTGTTCATGTGTTTTTCTTATGTGTGATGCTTTATTATTCTTTTACTACACTATCTGATAATTCTCTGATATAGTGATTAAAGTTCAATACATGATAAACTGTCTAAATCAAAAGTTCTATGCATATACGTTGGTTGCTTTAAGTACAGTCACGTGTACATGCTAGTTCGCTTAACTGAAGTAGCGTATAGAAATCTATTTGGGAAATTAAATTATTGATCTAATAATACTGATTCACCCCCCTCTTAGTATTATTTCCAACAATTGGCATCAGAGCAGGTCCTTCAAAAGAAGCTTGGTCGCTTGAAGGGAGATCCATCATCATGAGTATCAAGAAAGTGTGGAATCCATCAGACCGCCAATCTTTGATGGGAGAAACTTTTTTTATTGGAAAATAAGAACCACAACCTATCTACAATCACTTGGAACGGATGTCTGGGAAATTGCGGAAGGAGGATATACATTTCCAACAATAATTCCTACAAATACGACAGGTAAGAAGCAATATGAAACCAATGCCAGAGTTGTCAATACCTTGTTGGGAAGTTTGTCACAATTAGATTTTGTCAAAGTCATTCAGCTCAAATCAGCCAAAGAAATATGGGACAAAATCGTTGTGAGCTATGAAGGAGATTCTCAGGTAAAACGTGCTAAACTTCAAACTCTCAAAATTTAGTATGAGACCATTAAGATGCACAACGATGAAAGTATAGATAGTTACTCCTTACATATAGATGAGGTTGTTAGTTGTATGAAGAATATGAGTGAAGATATAAAGGAAGTTACCTTAGTTGAGAAAGATTTGAGATATTTGTCTGCTAAATTTGAATCAAAAGTGTCTTCTATAGAAGAAAAATAGGATCTGCAGAATATCACTATGACATAGCTTCACGAAACCTTAACTTCCTTTGAGATGAGAAAAGGAGGTCTATCAGATATGAGAGAAGCCACATTTAAAGCTTCAGAAAAAGGAAAGGAAGAACAAAATGAATGAGGACATATTTCAGAAGAAGAAGATGAGGTAAACTTTGTCAAGAAGCTTCAACGGTGTTTCAAAAGATTTAGAGGTAAGCTACCTTTCAAATGCTTTGCGAGGTAAACTTTGTCAAGAAGCTTCAATGGGGTTTCGGAAGATTCAGAGGTAAGCTACCTTTCAAATGCTTTGCCTGTGGCAAAGTCGGTCATTATACTGCAAAATGTCCTCATAAAGATAAAAATGAAAAAGGGAAGGAATATGCAAAATGGAATAGAAAACAAGTTGTAAATAAAAGAAGTTACAATACTCATGAAGATAGCGATGGCTTATCAAATAGTGATGAATATGAAAATAATAATGACTATAGACTTCTAATGGCTTATGATGACAATAATTTTTGGGATGCTTTAGAAGAAGATGACCTTCATGAAGAAACTTCTAAACTCAAAATATGCTTAGAAGAAAAGAATATGATTATAGATACTTTGACATACGAACTTGCTAAAAAAGAAAAACACAATGAAAAACTAGAATGTGAAATTGTGGGTATAAGAAAAGATCTTGAGAAAACGAAGTATCTCAATCTTAGATTTACTAAAGGATCAGAAACCTTAGATGAGATTATCAAAGTACAATGTTCTCCTCTGGTAAAGACTAGTCTTGGATACACAGAAGAAGAATCTCAATCTCAGAAGTTGTCAACCTCCACTAAAAGCTATCTTGATGTAGCAAAGACCAGTGAACAGTATGAAAACCAATCTCAGGTAAATCATACTCAATTTGCTCCAAAGATGAATATCAATAGAAACTACAATCACCAGGTCAAGAGATTCGATAGCCACTAGAACTTCTTTAATGGGCAATGTTTTTCATGTCATAATTTTGGACACAAAGCTACTCAATGTGTTGCTTACAAAACCGTCATGACTAGAGAAGCACGAAATCAAAGGAATCTAACAGGGGTCGAGAAAAGTTCCTATAATAACTTCTCTCTTCTTGAAAATGAAATAGAATGCTCAATCTATAACAACTTTGGTCATGAAGAATCTGAATGTAGGAGAAAAATTCGGTAATCATCTCAAAAGGAGAAAACTCCATTAAATCCAAAGATATGGAGAAGGAAAGAATCTCAAACAAAAGGATGTGGTATAGCCATGTATGTAGAAGGACAAGAAAATCAGTGGTACATTGACAGTGGATGCTCAAAACACATGACAGGTGACAAAGAAAAACTTCACTCATATAATGCCTTGGAAAAAAAAACAAATGTCTCATTTGGAAACAACACTCCTGTCATAAAAGGTAAAGGATCTGTTTTCTTGAAAGAAAAGGTTAAATTGTAAAGAGAGCTTCAGCATAAATCACATCAAAAAGATCAATGTCGACGCGTTTCGAACCAACCAGTGTGGTTAAAGCTGGAAATGCTGTCTATGTAGATAGTTTAAAGGATAATCTGTTGAGTGTCAGTCAAATGTGTGATCAAGGAAATGAAGTGGTGTTTCGATCAAACGGATGTGTGTTCGTGAACTTGATATAGGGGAGATCGTGATCAAAGGTAGAAGAACTCCAAACAACTTATACATACTCAAGGGAGGACACCAACAGTGTTGTCTACGAAAAAATGATGAAAATTGGCCGTGGCATAGAATATTGAGACATCTAGGTTTTTCTCAAATAAGAAAAACATGCAGATTCAAGGTTGTTCATGATCTTCCAGATATTAGCATCCCCAAAAACACAATATGCAAACCATGTCAATTCGGTAAGAAAACCAGAGCTCACTTCATTGAAAAAGAAGGGTAGCTAGTAAGCCTCTTGAACTTGTTCATACTGATTTATGTGGACCATCAATGAAAAAGTCACCTCGTGGAGAAGAATACTTTATTTTGTTCATTGATGATTTTCCAGAATGTGTTGGATAGGTATGCTAAAGCATAAACATGAAGCATTTGAAAAGTTCCAAGCCTTCAAAGCTTTGGTTGAAAATAAACTAGATCGAAAAAATCAAATGCCTCAGATCTGATCGAGGAGGGGAATTTAGCTCGGATGAATTCTTTAACTTTTGTGAACAACATGGAATAAAAAAGCAATTCTCCACCACAAGGACTCCTCAGCAAAATGGAGTGGTAGAAATAATGAATAGAACTATTCAACAAATGGCTCGAGCTATGTTAGATGAATCTGGAACTCCTGCAATCTTCTGGGTTGAAGTTGCATTCGTTGTCGTAACTATTCTCAAAAAGGCTCTCTATGGTCTGAAATAGATTCCAATGGCCTGGTATTACCATCATGACAAATATCTACACCAACAAGGTTTTTCAAAAGGTTCAGTAGATAACAATCTATATACAAAGATTGACACTGATAAATTACTCATTAATGTTGTTTATGTTGATGATATCATTTTTGGTAGCAATGAAGAATCCATGAGTCAGAATTTTGCATCAGTAATGCAGCAAGAATTTGAAATGTCCTTGCTTGGTGAACTTACCTATTTTTTGGGTCTACAAGTTCAACAAAATAAAGATGGTATTTTTCTTTCACAAACTAAATATCTCAAATAGATCTTGAAAAGGTATGGCATGGAAGATTCTAAACCTATATGTACACCAATGGTGACAAGATGGAGTCTCAGCTCAAAAGATGAATCAACAACAATACATCAACTAACTTATAGATCCATGATTGGCAGTCTGCTTTATCTAATAGGTACTTGACCTAACATCATGCATGCAGTAGGAATAGTTGGAAGATTCGAAGCAAATCCAAAGGAATCACACCTTCAGGCAGTCAAAAGAATTTTCAAATATCTTCAAGGAACTTAGAACTTTGGATTATGGTATCCTAGAGATACAGATCTCACTCTTCATTCATATACAGATGCAGATTGGGCAGGAAGTGTTGATGACAGAAAAAGAACTAGTGGTGGTGCATTCTATATGGGTTCCAGGTTAGTGTCTTGGTTCAACAAGAAACAAATTTCAATTGTGCTATCTACAGCTG
Organism: Pinus taeda; assembly: GCA_000404065.3. Lineage (NCBI taxonomy): Eukaryota > Viridiplantae > Streptophyta > Pinopsida > Pinales > Pinaceae > Pinus > Pinus taeda. Next base: position 94,073 of record APFE031137859.1, read on the forward strand.
AAGCAAAATATGTGGATGTTGCATCTTGCTGCATACAACTACTCTGGATGATGCAAACCTTGCAAGACATTCAAATCACATGAACTCCACCCATCTCCATTCTATGTGATAATATAAGTGCCATCAACATTTTAAAGAATCCATTCATGCACTCCAAGACCAAGCACATACCCATCAAATACCATTTTCTACGTGAACAAGTGCTTGAACAAAAGGTCAAATTGGAGTATGTTCCCTCCAAAGAACAAGTTGCTAATATATTCACTGAACCACTGCCCAAAGAGACATTTGAATATCTTAGACAAAAGTTGGGAGTAGTTGCTACATCATCCTACTGTTAAATCCAACTTTTTCAGAAAAAGGCTATTATACGTGTGTTTCATTAAGCAGAGTCGCGTACACATGTGGGTTTCTATTGGTAAAGGAGCGCATATGTGTTTTAGTCAAGAAACGCAGTGGGCTAGGATCTGATATGGGTGCTCTGACTAATATTTATGATTAATGTCTATATGTTCTGTTCATTAATTTTATCTAACTGACAAAGATGCCTTGATCATTGTCCTATTAACAATGCATAGGTAGCACAGGTTCAAGGGGAGCATTAGCTTTCATGTACATTCAGCATTGTTGGCATTATGGTTACTGAGTCTAGCTATGGCTTCAGATATCTATACCCTCTATTACTTAAGTCATGTAAAAGTCTAGGAAGTGATATGAGTTCTCTTGGACAAATGATGTAATATTTATTGTTTCTGTCATGTATAAACAATTGGTATATCCCCACTTGGTTGGGTGGATGAGTCAATTTTGGTATATCCCCACTTGGTTGGGAGATGGATGTATGTATGTGTCATTCGCGATAGGAAGGTCATCCTCACATAGTTGAGTTATAGAGTCATGTTATTCTTTTGGAAAATATTTTTGCAGACTCTACTTGTGCTCAGGAAGAGCATGGATGGTTTTAGTGCATCTCAGGATGTACGAAAGGGGAGCTCAATCAGAGATTTCAATATTTATTCAAGTGGCACATGAACAGCATAATGTATGTCAAAGGGAGAGAATATCTTAGTTCACCCTTTGCCCTTGATGTTAAAGGGGGAGATTGAATTGGTGTTGTTGTTGCCATCAAGTCCAAAGGGGGAGATTGTTGGCATTATGATACAGTTTTTGTCCTTGATGGAATATCACTCAAATGAAAGATCACGGTGCAGCATGACAACAACAAAGAATTACAGATCAAACTACAAAGAATGAAGAAAGAGAGTTATACGCAGGTTCACCTTGACCAAACTGTGTATACATGAAGGTTAACTGAACACAAGTTGTGTATACATACACACACACTTTTATAGAAGGAAAGTGTGTATATGGTTGAAAACTAAGCTTTTGGTCCGTGGTATTTGGTCCAAGGTATTTTGACCCATGGTATTGGTCCAAGGTATTTGGTCTGAGGTATTGACCCTAGGTATTTGGTCCAAGGTATTGGTCCTAAGTGGTTTTGATTCATGGTATTGAAAAAGACCTAAAACTATATAAGGAGGAGAATATCTTTAGGCCAATGTGTGCAAGGATCGAATATCTGATGAAGTGTGAGATCTAGTATGCAGGTTATTGGCTTATGGTGCTTTGTTGGATCTAAACCAAGGATGAACCTTAGCAGTTGATGAGGGATAAGATCTAATGATGGATCGGGATCTTAAGGCTTAAATGAATTATCATTATATGGTTTGATCATGTATAATCTAGATCTGAATACTGACGCATGTGTTATTCTCTAAATATTATGATCTAGGTATAACTGAAGTATGGAATAGCTGCAAAATTATGAATTAATATTTACAGATGTGTACACTAGTTGGCTTTGATAAAAGTGTGTATACACGTAGGTTCAACACATGGAAGTAGAGTATACCTTATAAAGTATGTTTTAGTTGTTTTTGTTTGTTGTTGCAGAGTTCTGGGTTCTGCTTTGGGTTCTAGTAACTGTATTCTGATGACACTGTTTTGAATAATCAAATTCAGGTTTAGTGATTGGTTGATGCAGATGTACTTGATGATTGTATTACAGTTATGATGTTGTTGATGGGTCTAGTATGAAAAATGAACGAAATGTGGCCTTCAGATTGTGGTGTTGTGTTCTAGGAGTATCTAGTCTGAAAATTCATGAAACATGGTCCCTAGTAGAAGAGTGGAGTTTTCTGTAGGCTGGCACCTACGTACTAGTATGCATATTGGCTTGTACAGGAGCTAGGGGGTTGTAGCTCCCTCCCAGTAGTAGCTAGAGAACAAGAGAAGGTTGTAGCCTTCTGCAGATGGGTGTCTGCGTACTAGTATGAGTCTGCACGAGTACAAGATTGTAAATAGATTTTCTTATTATTAAAAGAAGACAGAGATGACAATAGCAGGTAGTTTTTACCCACATTGGGTTTCCACCTTACATCTTGGTGTTCATGTGTGTTGCTTATGTGTGATTCTTTATTTTTCTTTTACTACACTATCTGATAATTCTCAGATATACTGATTAAAGTTCAATACATGATAAACTGTCTAAATCAAAAGTTCTCTACCTATACGTTGGTTTCTTTAAGTACAGTCGCGTGTACACGCTAGTTCACTTAGCTGAAGTAGCATATATAAATCTATTTGGGAAATTAAATTATTCATCTGATAATACTGATTCACCCCACTCTCAGTATTATTTCCAACAAAGGAGGGGAGAACACTACACAAAATAGAGCACTTGGGAGCATGATCCAGGTGGATATTGGTGGCCACCCGCCTATTCCACTTGGACCCCCACCATTGTTTCTTTCAGTTTTTCAATTTTCTTATTTGTAGCACAATTTACTATTTTTTGGCAATTTTTCAAGTCGTGAACTTCTAGAGTTTTGAGGCCCTAAACGAAGTTTTTTGGGACAATCAAGACCAATTAATGTTTGACCATTATTAGATATTCAAAATTTGTAGTCCTCTAATATATATTTCTAACGAGGTATTGTGCACGTCAAACGGAGATTGTATGCCAAAGTTACGACCCCGGGAATTTGGTGTACCAATTTACCCAAATGAGGCCCATAGTTTGGCACTTCATCTCCTAGGGTTATGTTTTTGGATGTTTTGGGTTTCCTATTGTTTCTCAATAATAAATAGGCCTTTGAGCCTCATTGTAACACAGTTCAGAGGCATATAGCCACCACATCTCTTCTCAAGGATAAGCTACCATCACCCAAGCTAGACTTATTTCCATTTTGTTTGTAAGCATATTTCAATATTTGAGATTAATGAAATGAAGTGTTATTTCTACTGCATCTTTGTATTTATGGTTATATTTGTAATTTTTTGTGTTCCTGTTTAAATATGGATCAGTGGTATCAAAACGGTTTGCTCTTTCTTTGTTTTTCTTTGCATGTCCCCAATGAGGTTGGAATATAAGCAGTTAGGCTTTGATCTGGTTAAACCTTTGCAAGATCAACCTCACAAACCCCGACAGTCTCCCATGGGGGAAGAAAACAAAGACGAGGGGGCAAGATATCCTATCAAAATATTTCTCGAGGAAGCCCTCAAGAAGCAAAGGAACGCAATGATGGATAACTTTTCCCAGATCCTTCAACGGTTGCCCACTAGCGGTGCATCCACATCCAACAGTCACTCTAGGAGGCTCCACTCCTTTTATGGTACAAGTAAACTTTGAAATTCCCATATTTGAGGGCCAAATAGATGCAGACACCATAGATAAATGGTTAAATTTGCTAGAAGGATATTTTTTTGTTCATGATATTTCTAGCCAGCCGAGAAAAGGTTACTTTTTCTCTTCTCAAAGCCGGCCCCACATCAAGGACTGGTGGGAAACCTACCATGAAGAGAGGGATGAAAGTACGACCTCACATTTTTTAGCCGCACCCATGTGGAATTCGTTCCAAGATGCCATTAGGGAGTAGTACTACCCTGTCGGGAGCTATGACAATAAATACATAAAGTGGACAACCCTGCGGCAGGGCAGGGACGAAGATGTGTCAGAGTTTACCAATGTTTTTCATACTCTTCGCACGAAGTTGGTATCAAGGATTTTGAGAAACATTTGGTACTCAAGTATTGTGGCTTCCTACACAAGTACATCCAGGAAGAGATGGAGTTCCTAGACATCTCCTTGCTCGACACGACATACCGATACGTTGTTAAGATCGAGCATAAGTTTAAACAAAAGAAGCGAGACATTGGATGTGTGAATCTGAAGCATGGGAAAGGTGCCCCCAAACCATAAAAAAAAGGACAAAGCCAAGCCGGGGCGGCCCACGATAACCCACCAAAGCTGCAAGCAAAGGAAAACACTACGAAGCCGAAGAAGAACACGGGAAAGTGGTGTGAGTTCCATAAGAGCTCAACTCATAACACAAGTGAGTGTCAGGCCAAGTAGTCACTTGTGGCCAATCTAAAGGCTTTAGAATTAGATGAATGTTCTAACTCTGAGTCAGAAACTGACCTGGGGTATGACAAAGGGAAGAATATTATCGATGCAGAGCCCAATGCCATCGTTTCCACCACGAAGATCCAAAAGGAGGAGCCCGAAGATCCAGAGGAGGAGGAGTGCCTCTTCCACTCCTAGATGTAGGTAAAGGGTTCCCTCCTACAGTTCATTGTCGATAGTGGGAGCCAAAATAACCTCATTTCGATAAAGGTCGTGAAGCAGATGGGCTTATCGACCATAGCACACCCATAACCGTACACCATTGGGTGTCTTCACCAAGGACAGGATCTTTGCGTGAGCCAGCAGTGTTGCCTTCCCTATAACATCAAGCTCTTCACAGATGAGCTATTATGTGATTTTTCTCCCCTTCATGTTTGTGATGTATTATTAGGCCAACCATACTTTAGGAAGTCACATGTTCTGTATGAGTCAAGGCCTCGCGTTGTTATTGTTACTTTGGGAAATAATATGTACAGTATACTGGAGGTAGCACCACCTACTGCCATCTTGTTGGTTACTACAAAACAATTCATTAAGTTCATTTCCAAAACCAGGAAATTTGTTTTCCTGATGATATGCCCTCAGGGAAAGAAGAAGATGGTGTCCACAACCTCCAAACAAGGCCCCTCTACACGACAACAATAGATTGACAAGGTCATCGAGGAGTACGAGGACATCTTCATCTCTACCATAGGGGTGCCTCTGCACTATTAGGTCAAGCCCTCCATCGTTCTGACCCCAGGTGCGTCGTTTCCTAATGGAACAATCTATCAGCGCTCCATTATGGAGAACGACAAAATCAAGAGGCTGATTCAGAACTTCCTACAAAAAGGTCACATACAGCCGAGTTCATCACCCTGAGGAAGCCCAATCATGTTGGTACAGAATAGAGATGGGACTTGGAGACTCTATATTGACTATCGGGCGTTGAACAAGATCACTGTCTGGAATAGGCCCCCGATCCCACAGATTGATGACCTTCTGGACCAATTCAAGGGGGGGAATATTTCAGCAAGATCAACTTGAATTCCGGATATCACCAGGTACTAATCAAACCATTCGATGTGTGAAGACTACCTTCAAAGCCACGGAGGGCCTTTCCGAATGGTTGGTTATGCCTTTTGTGTTGATGAATGCTCCTCCAACCTTCATGAGGATGATGGATGATATCTTGCGGCTATTCACCAACTCATTTGTAGTGGTATACTCAGATGACATCATGATCTTTAACCAGAGTTGGGAAGAGAATCTCCATCACATCTGACAGGTTCTCCAAACATTGCGGCAACACAAGCTGTGTGCCAATTTGGAGAAATGCACTTTTTGCGTGACCCTAGTTTAGTATCTGGGATACATTATTGATGAACGTGGGGTGTATGTGGATCTACCCAAGATCAAAGTCATTTGGGATTAGCCAACCCCAACCATTCTGACAAAGCTTCACAGCTTTTTGGGTCTTGCCAATTTCTACCACAAGTTTGTGTTGGGATTCTCTCATATCACTTGGCCCTTTAGTCAAGTCACCAAGTCACCAAGCAGAGTTGAAATATCACCTCTGCTCTGCACCTGTGCTCACTTTACCAAACTTGTAACAACCATTTGATATCGAGACAGATGCCTCTGACTATGCTATTGGGGCAGTCGTTACTCAACAGGGGTATCTAATGGCATATCACAGTGAGAAACTTTTAGACACAGTCCAGAAGAATCCCACTTATGAAAAATATATGTATTCCATTGTGCAAGCTTGCCGATAATGGAAGCATTACATTTTGGGGAAGGAAACAGTCATCCACACAGACCACCAACCCCTGCAATTCATATAGACGCAAGGGAATTTACAGAACAATCACCATCAGAAGTGGTCCACATACCTGCAACAGTTCCATTTGAATATGAAGTATAAGAAGGGAAACACCAATAATTTTGTAGAATTCCTCAGCTGACCACTTATGGCGTTAACCACTGTGCTCAACTCTTGTGGGAATGAGACTTCTAATTGCCCACTTCTCTACAAAAGCGACCCATAATTTGTCCACACATACTAGATGCTCTTGCAGGGTCAGCAAGTTCCATATTTTCACCTGCAAAATGCCATGTTATTCCATTTGGGACACCTTTCTATTCCTTCAAGTGATCTTTCCAAGATGATTTTGGAAGCACACTATAGTCACACCACTGGGCATTCTGGGGTCGAGAAAATGGTGGCAGTACTGTAAAAGTATTTCTATTGGACGAATCTTTGATAGGATGTAAGGAAGTACATCATATCCTGCACTCCCTATGTCATTGCCAAGTCAACCATCAAGAAGCAAGGCCTCTATACTCTGTTTCCTACCCCTAGTCGACCTTGGGAATCCATCTCCATGGATTACATGTCAGGCCTTCCTTCTACTAAGCATCACAATGACTATGTTTTTGTGGTTGTCAATAGATTCTTGAAGATGGCCATTATGGTGGCCTACAAGAAGAATATCAGGCAAAAGCCACTGCTAAACTCTTCTTTGAACGAGCGTGGTACACTTTGGGACCCCAAAGTATATCATCTCAGATCAGGATAGGAAGTTCCTCAGTACATTTTTGTCGAGTCTTTAGTCGATGTTTGACACCAAGCTCACTAAGTCCACAACTTTCCATCCCCAAACTGATGGTGAGACAAAGTTCGTCAACAGGATGATCGTACACATTCTGTGCATGTAAAAATCAAAGAATCCATGCACATGGGATGAGAGCCTCCCCTATGTCTAGAACAACGATAATCGGGCTCTCCACATCTCAACTGGCCACAACCCTTTTCAGGTGGGCTTGGGATTTTAGCAACTATGTCCCATTGATATGGCTATACCATTTGTAGCTACTCAGGTAGATTTGGCTCATTTCTAGTCAGAAGACAATAAGGAAAACAACTTCACTGAGCACACCCAACATATCTGCCAACATTTCCATCAAATTCTGGAGAAATCAAATGCCAAGTATGAGCAACAACATGATCAACATTGGGTGCCACATAAGTTTTAGGTGGGTGACAAAGTCTGGTTACATTTGCAGAAGGAACACCTTACCAGAGCTTATCAAAAAATCATACCACTCCGATATGGTCCTTACACCATTAAAAACGTTGTGGGGAATAGTGGATTTGAGCTCACCATTCCCCCATTCCTTGGCTTGCACCGAGTGTTCAATGTGGACTGCCTTCGACCATACTTCCCACCATTGTTGGATAGATTAGACATTATAGAACAACTCACACCTACAGAGTTAAATCCAAATTGCATGGAACAACCCACAACTGATCAGATCATGGACACGTAGATCAAGAACACCCGACAGTAAAGGATCCAACTATATTGAGTTGTCAAAGAGGGCCAACTCCTTCAACAGGGAAAGTAGATCACGAGGGACCAAGTTCACCAGAAGTTTCCTCATCTCATGGAGAATATCAACACAATGGGGACCATTGTTTCCTAATGGGGGAGGAATGATCCAGGTGCATATTGGTGGCCACCTGCCTATCCCACTTGGACCCCCACCATTGTTTCTTTCAGTTTGTCAGTTTCCTTATTGGTAGAACAATTTACTATTTTTGGCACTTTTTCGGGTCCTGAACTTCCGGAGCTATTTTAAGGCCCTAAACGACATTTTTTACGAAAATTGGGACCATCATGGGTCATTGATCAATGTGGGCCATTCAAAAGTTGTATTCATTGAGGTATTGTGCATCTCGAATGAAGATGGTATGCCAAAGTTACGACCTCGGGAAGTTGATGTACCAATTTACCCAAACGGGGCCCATAGTTTGGCACTTGATCTCCTAGGGTTAGGTTTTTGGATGTGTAGGGTCTCCCATTGTGTCTCAATAATAAATAAGCCTTTGATCCTCAATGTAACACAATTCAAAGGCATGTAGCTGTCACATCTCTTCTCAGAGATAAGCTACAATCGCCCAAGCTAGTCTTATTTCCATTATGTTTGTAAGCATATTTTAGTGTTTGAGATTAATGAAATGAAGTGTTATTTCTACTGCATCTTTGTATTTATGCTTATATATATAATTTGTTGCATTCCTATTCAAATCGAGACCAGAGCACAAGGAAGACAAGCAACACACAAGCAAGATACAATCAAGGAAGGCAAGGAGTGCAAAGGGAATTCGAGGAAAGCCAAGAAGTAGATTTGGATAGTAGCAAGCAAGGGTGCAAAATAACAAAGGGTTTGCAGGTAACTGTTGCTATAAATTCTACATGCAAGGAGTTGTTTCTTCATGATAGCATACCTGATTGAGATCACCAAACAAAAAATAATGGCTAAGACAATCCAACAAAACTTTCCAAGCGAGATGGTCATGCATACAACCTATGCAATTTATAATGCTACAAAAGATGAGTGAGTACCTTGCTTACTGAAAGGTTGATGAAGGGTTTTGGGCCTACTACAAAATCCTTGTGCCCCAATCAGGAAATCCCTTCCATCCACTTTCGATCCGAAGCCTGGACACAAACACAAACAAATGAAGACAACAAATGATCTTATGGAGAAGATCGTCAACTCAAAACATCTAGAAATTACACATACAAATCACTGCAAATTCTAATATAAGGGGAAGGATCATACATTTATTTAACCATATAAATTAAATTACATCAATATACCTCAAGCTTTTTTTCTCCTCTCCTCATCCTGACAGTCTCCCCACTATAATGAAGAAGGCATCACAACAACATGAAGCCCTCAAATCTGAATCACAATGACAACATAAACTCTCTGAAGCTCACTCTCCAAAACTAGCCTCACCCACTAAGATGGCCCAGTATAAATAGGAGGAGGAGGACTCCCAGGAGGATGAATGTAAACTCTTAGGAAAAAGATAAGTTAGAGAATCTTCTCAATAATGAGTCTCGACCAGCGCAAATAGATAGGATAAGGTGCTGAGCTCAACTTATCTCCTAGGAACCATAAGTCTCTAAAACAAGTCTCCCAACGCCACACACAAAATAGTGAAATCTTAGCTATAAACGCATGGATAATGTGCCCTTCATGTGGTTGGAAGGTTATGACCACATGCACAAGCCATAATCCATGTAGTTGTGGCATAACACTCAGAAAAAGAGTGTTCAAGGCCCAAAAAAGGTCAAGAATGGAATGACTCATAGGTACTAACCCTAGGGAGAAAAATAGGTTGAAAATAGTAACAATGTGCATGTTGATTATCTTGTTGGGATTATGATTCATGGTTTATGCATTGATTTATTGGTAACTTTTGCTACCATTAGCATGGGATTTGCCTGAATTGATAGTCATGTACAACCTTTCCATATGTCATTTCCTACATAGTCGTGATGTATTCAGTTGCCTGCTTGGTTGAGCTTTGGGTTGTTGGTAACTTTTGAATTTTATTGAGGTGGTTTCAAGAAAATCCCAAGGGTTGAGGGTGGAGATGTTTTTCTACAAGAAGCTCTTTATAAGTGGGTGGAGAAAGGAAAATTCCTCTCAGTATGGAGAATACATTATGAGGCATCTAGGATTGTATTGTTTTGGTGATTTCTAAACTGGTTTAGGTGAAATCACTATGGCTTAAGTGTGGAGGTGGTTTTCCTCCAGATTCCCTGTTTGGTTATGTTTTGGTTTATCCCATGTGATCCAACATTCATGCTTGGAATATGGCATGAGGGTGATTGGCTAAAAGAAAGATTTGGTTCAGCCCAATCTATGGTTGGATTGTACGTGGATGTGCCTTACCTGGTTGGTAGTATGCATATGCTATTGTGTTATTCTTTAATGATATCAATGAGCACAAGTTTTGGTTTATTGTGTGATTATATGACTGGTTTGTCATGGTTTCATTCTGGGTAAATGTTGGTTACATGCTTGATATATCTCTTATGACATGGTGTGCTCTTATTATTGATGTTTCTCATGGTTTGACAAGTTATTGAATACTTTGTATGTATGTATGGGATAATTTATGTTTATGCAGCTAGTCTGACATGGCAGTGAGCCTTCTTAATGGTCCTTTGATAAAACTAATGAAATAACAAATAAACTAAATATTCAAACGTACAAGCACCTTTGTCACAAAGTGTTTTAAATTATGATTATCAAGTGTTGGACAAGTTTGAACAAGAGAAAATTTTTGAAACAAAGTATGAGGATTTATGAAGCTTGTTGAAGAAGTTCTACAAAGTTCTACGCAGTTGGCCTATAAGATATCCCTAAAAATTCATAGCAATGTTTGTGGTTGCACTATCATACTAGGAAATTTTCAATGACAATCACACAAAGGATGGGTTGTGTGTGTGGCTAGATCCTTTTAGCTGCACTAGTTGGCTTGCATCTGTGTGGTTGGGCTCTAAGCTAGGGCGTAATGTAGTTTTAGCTCAAGGAAATGTCACCAAGGGAATTTTTCTAACATTTGTGTGATCATGTGTCTTTGAGTGTTGCAGTAAGTGGGACAAATGGACCCCATTTCTATAATTGGATCTTGGATGTTGGGTCGTGCATAGTAACTCTTAGCTCATGCTCAAAATGGTAATCTTGTAAAACTAGTTAAATGTGGGGTGGGGTGTTACATAGTTGTATTAGAGCAGTTTCAAAACATTAGACCTCGAGGTAAATTCATATTGCTATCCATGCATGTCAATTTGTCTATATGTTTGTCATGAATGCTTATTAGTTACTCTATTGTTATTGTTGAATACATGATGTGATTATAGTTTTATTCATGCATGTATCGATATATTATTATTATGTAACATGCTAATCTAGATTGATCTATGTAGATACAACCAGAAGTAGATTGAGGTAATGCTTTTTCATTATTCCTGCCCTTTTATCTAACATTGGTATGTTGTAGGAAATAGAAGGCCAAAGATGAAAAGCAGAAAGGTTGAGTAGAGTTCATATGGCTCCCCATAGAGGCCAAGAGAGAAATCATTGGGATGGAGGAAATGAATTGAGAAATAGGGAGAGGGAGACTCTCCTGATCTAGTGGATACATTGAGAAGTCTAAGGGAAGATATCATTAGTTACAAAGAAGATAATGAGATGTTGATTGAATCATAGGAAAGGCTTGTGAATGATCAATAAAAGTAAGTCGAGGTTAATGTGATAATTCTTCAAAGTCTTTCAGCTTTATAGAAGTAAGGATAGTTGGGTACCAATTATGGAGATAGGCAAGAACAAAGTACTAATGGTGTAGATGGAATCCAGTCTCAGATAAGGTACAGGATGTATAAGGATGATACAGTAAAGAGTGGCAAACTCTTGGATAAACCTGAGAGGAGGGACAGTATGCATGGATTTTATTCTTCCTCTACTTCTAGGAGACATCATCACCATCAACGGCAACATCATAGAAGGAGTGAGAATGGGTATTTAACGGAGGAATTCAAGAAATCCAAGCCACTTATATTTGAGGGCGAGTTGACGGAATCAAAGATGTAGAAGCATGGCTTCTTCAAATGAGGAAAATTTTCACAATTCATGATTACTCCAAGAATATAAAGGCCACCATAGACACTTTCAGTCTTAAAGGAAAAGAAAATATATAGTGGGAAGATTTTAAGCATGACAAAGGCATCAGAGAGGAAAAAATGACTTCGGATGAATTTGAAAGAATCTTTAGAAAGAAGTACTATAATTCCCCACCCCACATTTACTTTCTTTTGCAACCAGTCTAGGTAAATGTCAAATGGAGTTCCACTATGACATGACCCAACCACCTAGCTCTAGTGAAGGAAGTGGTGCCTACAATTGAGACTTAATAACCACAAAATGACATCCTACATGGAGTACAGATCACCTAGGAACTGAGGAAACACCCTAGGTGGTCAAACCCAGAGAAGAACTTTTTTTTAGTGACCTAGACTCCAAATTGCACCCTCAACACTATTTTCATGCGGTTTAAGTCCTCCAAACACACCCAGGACCCATGATCCATGTGATCGTGACCTAAATTCCTTAGTTCAACACCTAAAATTGTGATATCTAAGCCACAATTCTAGGCCAATCTCCAGAACCCTACCAAGAAATTCCTAAGACTTCTCAAAATGATAAATGACATAAGGAAGATTTTAGACATACAAAACTTCAACGAGAACTTGACCTAACTAGGTATTATTATGATATTCATTTTATCAAACATAGGGTGAACATGTAAGCTACAATTCATGAATGCATATCTCATCATATGAGTATGAAACTTATCTGATAATCACCAAGAAGGTCTAATGCCCTCTCATAATAGCTACAATAACACTTGTTAGCCCATGCATTTATTAACCAACAAATACTCATCAAATCTTGAACAAGTCATAGCTAGAGTGCATTATAGGTCCATGCTTATAAACAAAATATAACCAAATTATTAACCATGACATACCATCCATCAAATCATCATAATATCAAGTATAAGTGCTCATAAAATACAATAAGAAAATAGCCTGAAAAAGCCAACCAAGTTAGGGACTTCTAGGTACCACACAACAATAGATTGGGTTGAACCAAATGTTTCATTTAGTTAATCACCCCCGTGCAATATTCAAGTATGAATGTGGGATATCGAGACATAAACAACGTAGGGTTCCTATATATTAAACCACCTCCAACCTCAGGATACTGTGATCTCACCAAAATTTGTCAAGAGATCACAAAGCCCAAAACAAGCTTGGATGCCTCAAAGTTTATTCACTAATACATTGAGGAATTTTCTTGTCTCCAACCACCTATCGAGTTTTTCTTGGAGATTGAACCACCTCCACCCCAAACCTTGGGAATGTTTTTGAGCCAATTTCACCTAGTTCCAAAAACTTCTGGCAATCCAAAGCTCAACCATGAAATGAATCCCATCACATCATGGCTATCTAGGAAACGGTAATGAAAGGCTAAAACCACTATCAAACTAGGAAAAAACCATGCCAATGACAATAAATGAAGCAAATATTCAAACGCATATACCATGCATTCACACCTTAGCTAGCCAATCACACATGCAACTTGTTACTAGCAAAATCCTCATGTTGAAGCAACTTGATCCAACCTTCCTTGATTTTCCTTTTCTTTCCTTGCTTTTCCTTTCCATTCCTTTTCCTTCCCTTGCGTTCTTTCTTTCTTTCTCATCTTGGTACTCTTCTCTCTCTGAAACTAATTCCAAATCCAAATTGATGGAAAACTATGAACTAATCCTCATAAGCAACTTTTACTATTGAGGCCTCCATTTTCTTCATTTTTCTTCATTTTTCCTTCAATTTTCCTCTCATGCAAATCTATGACCCTTCATCTCCCTTTTCTCCTATTTTTAGTTATTTTTCATAAATAAATGTCAATTAATGCCTCTTTGCCTTTTCCAATTTCCTTAGCCATAATAAACAAAAAGTGACACCCACTAGGATATTTTTCCCAACATTCAAATTGGAATATGTGTCACATGACCTTGGTCTTATTTTGATTTTATTATGTTTTATTACATAAAATTTTAACCAGGGGTTGTTACAAACCCCTCCCCCTTGGGCGAACACCATCCTGGATGTTCTATGACAACTATTACCAACAAAAAATACTTCCTTTTGAGTTCTATAACTTAGCTCAATGTATTATTTACAATAACAACCTCCTAAAAATAAAAACCAACATTACAAACAAGATAGCATGACAATAATATCGCTTATCGGAGCTTTATAACACAACTCATTGTGGTATTTACAATAACAACCATACATGGATACGTACATATACAAAAAATCATTCACATAAACTGGAAAACAATTAAGGACACATAGCCCCCATTTGATCAGCCATCTCACATCTAGCTTCATCGGGCCCAAAATGCTTTGAATACACTTTAACTTTCTTTATTTCTCGATTCCAGATCATGCGCTATTTTCACTAGAATATGCACTGAGGTTCTGGCTAGAATTCTTATTGTAGCTCCACTAGCAATACAAACCAGTGAATCACATGATCAACATCCTTCACATATGTTTTAAGTAATGAAACATGTAAAACATCATGGACTTTCATTGTTAGTGGTAGTGCATGTTTGTAGGCCACTCGTCCAATCCTCTCAAGGATTGCAAAAGGCCTACAATGTCACGATGCCAACTTGGCACATGATCCAATCCTCAAGGAGATATTATTGGGCTTGATGGGAAAGAACACATGCTCCCCAACATTAAACTCCTTAAATTCGCTAGGTTGATCTGCATAACTCTTTTGTATGTCTTGTGTTTCCTTTAGAATCTTCTTGATAGCCTACATTTCCTGTTCCATCTCTACCAACATGTCTGGTCCAACCAAAACATTTTTCACTAGATCACCCCAGTTGATGAGAGTATCACAACTCTGCCCATAAAGTGCCACAAATGGGCTCATCCTTTAGGATTCCAGATACCCATTATTGTACGAAAAGTCTACCAGTGGAAGATACTCTTCTCACTTCCTCTATTGATGCATAATGTACATCCTCAACATATACTCTAGGACCATGTTGACCCTCTCTCTCTATCCATTTTTCTATAGATGATAAGTTTTACTGAAATCCAACTTTGTCCCCAAACTTACAATCAACTTCTTTCGAAACCTGGAAGTGAACTTGGCATCTATGTTGGATAAAATATTCTTAGGAATACCATGTAATCTCACTATCTCCCTAATGAAGACCTCAACCACCTCACTAGATAAATTAGTAGGCTTCACTGGAATGAAATCAGATACCTTGGTCAACCTGTCAACCACAACCATGATGGAATCATGTTGTCTAGATGTCCTTGGAAAACCTATAATGAAATCCATGGAAATTACCCCCAATTTCCATTCTGGAATCGAAATCGACTGCAATAAACCACCTAGATGTTTTCACTCTGGTTTTACCTATTAAAAATCCAAACACCTTGTGACAAAGTCACCTACCTCTTTCTTTAGATTCAACTAGTAGTAAAACTTCTTCGTAGTTGTGAAATTCTTTTGATATCCTGGGTGACCGAAATACTACTTAACATAAAATTCCCTCAAGATAAGCTTATTGAGTTCATGTTATTTGGCACATAGGTCCTCTCCCTAAATCTCACTAAACCATCTACCGTGAGATGATATTTCTCATCATGTCCACCTATACCATGTTGTAACTTGTGCTTAAGCTACTGGTACATGTCATCTTGCTACCCTGCCTGCAAGATCCACTCTCGCAAATCTGTCCCATATGAACTCATAGCTACAATGTGATTTACCTACAATCTTTTGCTAAGAGCATATGTAAACCTATTCTCCTTACCCTTGTTGTATCTGATCTTGAAGACAAACTCACTAAGCATGGCCCACAATCTAGCATTCTTGACATTCCAATTAGGTTGGTCAAACAAGTATCTCAACCCACTATGATCAGTCATCAAAACTAACCTCATCCCAAGAAGATAGTGCCTCCACATATTCAATGGATGAAGAATTGCTTCCAACTCAAGATCACGAATCACATTTTTCTTCTCACGCTCATTCAATTTCCTTGTCTCGTGACATACCACTTGTCCCTCCTGCATCTAGACCCCACCAATTCCTCTCTTGCAAGCATTTTTACACACCACAAACTCTTTATCTGGATTTTCAATCTTTATAACTGGAGCATTTGTAAGCAACTGCCTCAACTACTCAAAACTGGATGCACATTCCATTGTCCATTCAAATTTATTTCCTTTTCCCTACAAAGATCTAATAGGATAGGAAATCTGTGAGAAGTTACTAATGAACCACCTATAATAACCTACTAATCCCATGAATGATTTGAACTCATCCACATTCCTAGGAGCTACTCACTCCATGATAGCTCTGATATTTTCTAGATCCATTGCCACGAATTCCTTAGAAATAACATATCCCAAGTAATGAACTTATGTCTAAAATAAAATGTAGTTATTGAGCTTGGAATCAAACTAATTCTCTCTCAATAGCCTCAATATAGCCGCCAAGTGTTATTCATGCTCTTCTTAATTCTTAGAATATATCGATATATCATCAATGGATACTATCATAAACCTATCCAAATAAGGATGCAACACACTATTCATAAAATACATGAAATTAATTGGAGCATTAGTCAAACCAAAAGAAACCAAACTAAACTCATAATGCACATACCTGGTCCAGAAAGAAAACTTGTAAATTTCCTCTTCCATGATGCATAGCTAGTGATATCTTGATATAAAGTCAATCTTTGAAAACATTATTTTTCCCTTCAACTAATCAAATAGGTCATCAATCCTTGGTGAGGTATACATTTTCTTGATCATAACCTTGTTTAAGTTCTTGTAATCAATGAACAATTTACGAGTACCATCCTTCTTCTTCACCAACAACATTGGTGCTCCTCAAGGTGACAAACGCGTCGTAATGTATCCCTTGTCAAGCATTTCCTTCAACAACAACTTTAGTTCCACTAAATATAGAGTGCTCATCCTGTAAGGTTCCTTTAATGCTAGTATTTCTCCTAGTATCAACTCAATATAGAAATCCACTTCCTTGTCAAGAAGAAACTTTGTGTTGGGTGTGGAGCCTGCTTATCTTCTTTATTCAGAGGTATCACCACATTGGACCCCATTTCGTAATGTGGCGGCAACGCCTCCCATAAAATGTATGTTGCCAGGGGGTCCCAAGGGGGATGAAGATGATTATTTGGATCCCCGCCTTGGTGAGGGATCGAGGGCAGTGCCCCTGAAGCTAAAAATAGATGTAAAATTGCCTTGTAAAATGTTGTAATTTCGTAGTCAATTTGGGCCATTCATTAGGTGTAGATTTGACAGTAGAAGTTATGTTTAGTTTAGGGTTTTTTCCCTAGAAGGCAACCCCTCGCTATATATGAGGGAATTTTATTCCGTCTATTTGGATCTGTATTCTAAGCGAGGCAAAGAGAGGAGATTGAGAGAAAAGTGGGAATTACAATGGATCTGATGTAGATTGTATCTCTTCATTTTGTTGGATAATAGAAAAGGACGTAGCCCAAATTAGGTGAGCCACATATATTTGTGTCTCTATTGTTTTATTCGTTTTCTATGTTTATGTTTCTACAATATATTTTATGTGTTCCATTGCTCTGTAATATATAGTTTTCTAACACTTTGAAATATCTACCAGAAATACATCCTGAAACTGCAGCAAAATTGGATGCCTCCCAAATACTTTTGCATCCTCAAAATCCTTACCTTTGTCACTGGAAACATGCACTGTGAACAATACAAATCCTTTCTTACAACTGCACTTTGCCTCCATAGATGTAACCATTCTCACCAATGTATGTTTCTTCTTTCCTTTCAATATTCTCTTATCGCCATGATCATTTAAGGACTCAAAAGCCTTCTGATAATAATACAACCAATCCATACCTAGAAGCATGCTATATGATCCCAATTGAAGCACATTTACATGTGGTAATGTAGGTATATCATTATGCCAAAATGCATAAGCACTTACCCAATGATGACCACTTTTCTTAGTACTTGTAGTCAAATACACCAACCAATACTTTGCATGCACTTGTTTTCTCAAACCACACTTATCCACCAAGTCAATACTAACATAACTATAATTAGATCTAGGATCAATAAAAATGGAAATAACTTGATAACAAAGCTTATCTTCCATCTCAATAATGGATGCTTGGTGATATTTTTGCATG
The DNA here is from genome assembly GCA_000404065.3 of Pinus taeda. Classification (NCBI taxonomy): domain Eukaryota; kingdom Viridiplantae; phylum Streptophyta; class Pinopsida; order Pinales; family Pinaceae; genus Pinus; species Pinus taeda. The sequence continues at coordinate 112,192 of APFE031137859.1, forward strand.
TTATCAACTATTTCATTGATCAAAGGAATGATCTCACCCACATCCATGACTATCTGTGCCTCCTAAGCACTGTAGATATGAAGTCTTCCACACTAATACAATGGAAAATTCTTCTTGTGATGAACTTTGCCACAAATCCAACACTACAATAGTTCTCTTCCACTACCCTTATTTTGATACTCTCTAGGATGAGGTCCATGTCCCTTCTCTACCACATTAAACTTCTTATAAGGAGAAATGTTTTCCTTCTGGCTTGCATCCTAAAGCCTTTCCCGCTTCAGTGACCACTTTAATCTAGCATTGTCATTCCCTTTCCAATTTCTCTTAGGATCAGAATTATGGCTCAATTTCTCATAACATTGCTTCAAGTTCCAAATGAATTCCTCCAGGCTCATCCTATTCAATCTAATACTTGAATGATAATGGAATTCCACTGATAAATCTATGAATTTCTTTCTACTCATCCTTGAGGTAAGCCACACACCTCAATAACTCCAGAAACTTAGTCGTGTACTCCTCGTCTATCATAGATCCCATATTTAACTCATAGAACTCCTTAGCCTTACCATCATAGTATATCTCTAACAAATACTTCTTTTGGAAGAGTCTTTTGAACTCATGCCAACCCAATTCCTTTGTCCTGATGTCTATGACATGCTTCACATCTTCCCACCAGATGTTCGCTTTCCATTGAGAATGAAAATAGCTATCCTCGCTTTCATGTTCTATGCATAATCATGCAGCTGAAAGAGCTTCTTCATCCCAAGAAACCATGTCTCTGCATCTTCTAGTTTCTTCAACTCACCATCAAATGTAGGAGTATTGGCTTTCTTTAAATCATCTGATAAATATCCCCTCTTTGAGGATGATAGTGATGATGACAATGATATATGTTGGAGCAAGCAATAGAGTAGAACCAATAAACATTTCCTCTCCTACTAGGTGTATCCAAGAACCTATCATCCTTTACTATGTCATCCTTGTCTGACCTGTACCCTAAATGAGACCTGCTACCATATACCCCATTAGTCTTGCCCTCCTACCCATAACTCATCTATGGTTGTCCTTGTCTCTGCAAAAATGGTAAATCTAAAGGATCACTTCATTGGCCTCTACTTTCTTTTCTTGTGCCCTTGCAAGCCTTTCCTTTGACTAAATGATCTTGTCATTATCTGCCTTGCAATTTCTGATCTCCACCTTTAAACTCCTCAAGTGCATGCTATGTTGGGAGAGTACTCATCTTTATGCTACTCATATAATCTATAAGGAGAGTCATGTGAACTATAATCCACCATTCTTCTAGTTTTCTTTGATCCTCTTCTTCTTCTTGCAAACATACCATGTCATATAACCAAATATAAGCATAATCAAACATACCTCAATGAATTTCAAGGGAGTCTTTCTCATCGACAAAATCAATTTAGATTAGCATGATACATGTCTGTACACAATAATATAAACATATTGACATCATGCATAATAACACTAATTTCATACAATGATCTCATTCATGACAACCATAACCATGACAATGCATGCACAACAACATGCATCTAGTCCATCTAGTCCAATTATTTGAACCATGCTTTGATACCAATCTAGTACCATATATTGCCCAAAGAGAAAAAAAACCTACTCTCATACTAATTTGTAATGCCCCACCCCACATTTACCCACCTCTACAAGCCCTCTAGGTAAATTTGAAACAAAGTTCCACTATGACATGACCCAACCTCCTAGCTCAAGTTAAGGAAGTGGGGCCTAGAACAGAGACTTACTAACCACAAACTCATTCTATAGTGACTAGAGATCACCCAAGAGATGAGGAAACACCCCACGTAGTCAATCCCTAAGATGGAACTTTGTCTCAATGATATAGACTCCCAACTGCACCCTTGACACTGCCTACATGTAGTTGAAGGTCTCTAACCCCACTCACAAGCCTTGCTCCCTTTAGCTATGAGCTAAATTTCTCAGTTCAGTTCTTCTAGTCTCGAGATCTAAGCCACAATTCTGGACCCTTGTCTAGAACTTCTCGAGACTTTTGAAAATGATAAACAACATCAGGATGATGCTAAACATACAAAACTTGAACAAGAAAATAATCTAACTAGGCGTAACCATGACAATCATTCCATCAAACATATGGTGAACATGTAAGCTACAAGTCGTGAATGCATATCTAATCATAAGAGTCATAAACTTATCTGAGAATCACCAAGAAGGTCTAATGTCCTCTCATAATAGTTACAATAAAAATGGTTAGCCCATGCATTCAGTAACCAACAAATACTTATCAAATCCTGAATAAGTCATAGCTATAACACATTACATATCGATTCTTATAACCAACATAAAACCAGATTATTAACCATCAAATCATCATAATATCAGGTATAAGTGTTCATAAAAATACAATAAGAAAATAACTCTTATTAAATGATGCAAAAGCCAACAAATTTAGTGACTTTTACATACCAACCAACCATAGATTGGGTTGAACCAATCCTTCTTTCAACCAATGACCCTTGTGCCATGTTCCAAGCGTGAATGTGGGATCTCAATAAATAAACAACCAAGTCTTCCTATAGATTAAACCATCTCCACCCTCAGGCTACTGTGATTTTGCCAAAACTGGTCAAGAGATCACAAATCCCAAAACAACCTTAGATGCCTCAGTGTTTGTTCAACAATACCTTGAGGAATTTTCCTACCTCCATCGACTTGTCAAGGGCTTCGCAGTTATTAAAACACCTCCATGCCAAACCCTTGGTAATTTTTCCAAGTCAACTTCGACTAGTACCAAAACTTTTGTAAATCGAAATCTCAACCAAGAAATGAATCTCATCACACCACGGTGATCCATTAAATTGCAAGGAAGGTTGAAACCAATCTCAAACTAGGGAAAACCCATGTGAACGACAAAAAATGAACCAAATATAGAAATAAATTTACCATGTATTCACACTTAAACTATGCAATCACACATGCAGCCTATTACCTGCAAAACCCTCCTCCTGAATCCACTTGATCCAACCTTCCTTGCTCTTCGTTTTCTTTCCTTACTTGCCCTTTTCCTGCCTTATTCTTCCCATGCTTGCTTTCTTGATTTCTCCTTTTCGTGTTCTTCTCTCTTAAACTAATTCGAAATTTAAACTAATAAAAAGTTGTGAACTGGTCCTCAAAAGCATTTTTATTATCGAGGCCTTTATTTTCTTCATTTCCTTCATTTTGTTGAAATTTCTAAGTATTACCCGTTAGAAATGTTATCTATATTCTCTGGTTTATTTCTCCTACTTGTTAATTACGAACAATTTATTTAACCATATAATTATTAAAATAAACAAAATACAGTCTCAATCATCTACAAATCAACAACTGAAAGAAATATACAAACACATAAGTGACACCGTTATTTTTGGACAACACCTCCCTGGAAAAACCCAACTTGGGGAAACTAGTTTAGCAATTCTGAGGGTTATTTTATTATGCAGTATTTCTGAGTACAAGTGGGTGCCAAATTGGCTCACTTGACAAAGAAAATAATTTGGCAGTATTACCTCTCTATTCAGAAGCAGATATTCAGAAAGTCTACCCCACGAAACCCTCTCCAACACAATATGAAGCTCAGCGTCAACACTCCTGGCCTTTGAGTCAGCCCAAAATCATCTGCGTCATCCCTCTGGGGCAATCCACACCCTCTACGACCCTTTGCATCACTCTTGCAACCTCTACATGGATGACGCAAGTCCTTCTGGCCTCTACGCAGTCCCTTTTTCCTCTTCATGGCTCCCTCTGGCTCACCGTTTGCCTCTCTCTGCTTCTGTGTTGGTCTCTCGGCACTATCTCTGCCTCTCTGCCTCATACTCACTACCCCTCACTGTAAACTGATTACTTATTCAAATTCTCTTAGCAAACCCTACTCTATAAAATTAAATGACTGATCACTCTAGTGTATTCTCCAACTGATCCTTATGCCTCCTCTTATACTTTTCCTGTTGGTCCTTCAACAATCAAGATTACATCTCTAATCAATGGTTAATATTGTATTTGGCTTGATCCATGTCATTTAAAACCTTCTAACCCAGTTTTATATTAATACCCATTAATATTTTATTTTTCTTATGTTTAGACTTAGGAACTCCATTAAAAATACTAATTATTTTAATATCTCCTTAACCATGTAGAATCTGCCCAAACCATTTCTGGGTCTTGGAGATCTCATGTGCTTTAGCCTCTCCACTAATTTTCATGGTTAGAGAACATTCGATGCTCAAGGATTGTGTTCTAGTAATACTCCATACTAAGCATCACCCTGATTAAACGACATCGATACCTGTGCTGATGCTAGGCCTCCCCAACCACATCCTTTTCATTGTTTCATCCTGTACTTCTTCTCATGTCCCTACCACTACCAGTGCAACATCCATATGGAAGCTCCCTCTACATCTGTGTTACTTCTGGTCCTTTCTCCTAACTGCATCATGCTACTGCATTGCAACTCAGTTACTGAGAAGTAAGTAACTAATCCACCCAACTACTAACATCCCTGTCAGACTAGAAACACTCCCGATGTTGAAGCTCTCTCTGGTCGCTATCTCGTTCTCCGTCTACTTCCTCTATGCTGCTACAACAACTCCCTACCTCTTGCACAACTGTAAGCCTCTCTTTGCCATCCTTCACTGCTGCAACCTTCTTTGTGCCTCTCACATAGATACAACCCTCTCTGCATTGCCAGGGACTACTGTACTGTATCACTCTCTACCGCTTCATCCACATCTATTTCTACTAACATCTTCCATCCTTCTACTCTCACTTTGGGGCTCCCGTAGCTAGGTATGATCCAAGAGTTTGGGTATCTCAAGGATCCTTCCCCTCATCGCCTGTAGTCCTCCTGACTATAGCTCAATGTCTCCTCACCTCTTCTCTAGAGGTACATGAGTACACATGGCATAATCATCATCCTCCTCTACCTCCTTTTCTTCCTTTGCTGGTGCTGCCTTGGATTCAAATGCCTCTCCCTTATTCTTCTTCCTCATAAACTAGTTCGCATAATGTCCCAGTTCCCCACAATTGAAACACTTAATCTTGGAGAGGTCATTTTTCTGCCTCTTCTCTTGCTTCCCTGCAGATGCCAGAGTTGCATCCTCTTCCTCTTCTTTCTTGAACCAGACTCCTTTGCTGCTACTTCTCATTTTGGATAGCCGTCTAATCTCTTCTTGGCGAAGAGGCGCCCATAATTATTCCCAATCTAGAATATTCTCTCTACCAAGAATACTCTAGACGAATATATCCTACTCATTGGAGACTACATTTAGAGCAATCCTCACCTTCAAATCTCGATCCCGCGTGGCCCTATGGAAGTTAGTTGGTTCTGGATCTCCTTCAATCTACCGAGGAAGTGATTTATATGCTGACCCTTCTACATCTGGTATGACCGCAGCTGATTCTCTAATAACATCTTCCTCTACATGGAAGTATGTTGGTACAATGTCTTCATTGTGTCCCACATTTCCTTTGTCATCCCCTTTGTGGAAATATGTTGGACCACGTGATCCTTGACCCCATCAAGGATTATACATTTCGCATTGGCCATTACTTCCGCTTACTTTTCATTGTCAACTGGGTCAACTGGGATAGCCATTGTTCTCAAGGCGAAGCCCTTGATGTGATGATTATCTAGAATGGATAGGATCCTGGCCTTCTAGACAACAAAGTTGGACACCCCGTCGAGCATGTCCTGATCCCTCAATCCATTCATGTGTTGACATTATGATGTATGTGTTGTACTTGATGGCAACCCACTTGTATCAGAACAACTCACTTGTATATGGTAACTACATAAGAGATATCAAATGTGACAGAATGCGTGAAAATAATGTTTAAAGATGTGATGAAATGCAGGGCAGTTTCAAGGAATCAGTTCAGAAGGCAACTCACTCAGATGAAAGATCACAGTACAGCATGACAACAACATAGAATTGCAGATGAGACCACACAAAATGAAGAAAGAGAGGTATACGTAGGTTCACCTTGACCAAGCTGCCTATACACGCAGGTTAACAAAACAAAATGAGTGTATAACGTACACACGCACTTTCATAGAAGGAAAAGCGCATATACCTTCGAAAACTAAGTTTTTGGTCCGAAGTATTTGGTCCATCGTATTTTGATCCATGGTATTGGGTCTGAGGTATTGACCCTAGGTATTTGATCCAACGTATTGCTGCTAAGTGGTTTTGGTCCATGCCATTGAGAAAGGCCTAAAGCTATATAAGGAGGAGAAGATCATTAGGCCAAGGTAGACAAGCATTGAATATTTTGATAAAGTGTGAGATCTAGTATGCAGGTTATGGGTTTATGATGCTCGGCTTCATCTGAACTAAGGAGGAACCTTAGCGGTTGACGGAGGAAAAGATATAATGATGGATAGGGATCTTAAGGCTTGGAATGAATCATCTTTATATGGTTTGATCATGTTGATTCTAGATTTGTATACTGACGCATGTGTTGTTCTGTAAATATTATGATCTGGGTATAATTGAAGTCTGGAATAGCTGCAAAATTATGAATGAATATTTACAGATGTATACGCTGGTTGATTGTGCTAAAATCACATATGCACACAGGTTCGACACATCAAAGTAGTGTATACCTTGTGAACTATGATGTTTGAAGTTACAGTTGGTTCTAGTTGTTGATGCAGAGTTATGGGTTTTTCTTTATGTTCTGGTGACTGTGTTTTTGATGGCAGTATACTAAATGTTTAGATTGATTGATAGTGATTTGCTTTAGTAATAATGGTTGATGGATCAAGATCATAATAACTTATCATTATGTGATCTGATGGGCTAGATATGGTTGCTAACACATGTATTATCCTTTATATGTGATGATTTGGGTATGTCTGAAGTCTGGAAGTGCAGCAAAATTATATGTAAGTATTTGCAGATATGTATGTTGGTTCACTTTGATGAAGTTATTTATACATGCTGGTTCAGCTCTTCCAAGTGGCATATACACTTTGATGTATGTTTTTTAGATTACAGTAGGTTCTGAACAATGATGCAGTGTTCAGGGTGCAAAGTTGTGTACTGGTTACAGTGATCTCTATGTTTCAGTTGACTTGTTGAAGTTGATTAAAGTATGAATGAATGTTTTGATTCAGTTGTGTTAGAGATTTGTGGATTCATTGATTCAGTTGTGGTTGATTCAAAAAGTGAGGATTGATTTTCAATGATTAGTTGATGCAGATGTATTTGATGGTTGTATTACAATGGTGATTGATTTTGAGCTTCAATGTTGTTGATGGATCCAGTATGAAAATTGGATGAAACGTGGCCTTCAGATTATGATGTTGTGTTCTGGGAGTATCTAGTATGAAAATTTATGAAACGTGGTCCCTGGAGGAAGAGAGAAGGTTGTAGCCTTTTGTAGGTCAGCGCCTACATGCTAGTAAACATATCGGCTAGTACAAGAGCTAGGGGTTGTAGCTCCCTTCCAGTAGAAGCTAGAGAATGAGAGAAGGTTGTAGCCTTCTACAGGTAGAAGACTGCGTACTGGTATGAGTCTACACCAGTACAATGTTGTAAATGGATTTTCTTATTATTAAAAGAAGATAGAGACGACAGTAGCAGTTTGTTTTTATGCACATTGGGTTTCCACCTTACATCTTGGTGTTCTTGTGTGTTGCTTATGTGTGATGGTTTACTCTGTTATTAACTACATATGGTTACTGTTTAATGTTTAATAAAGTACTGATGCACAGATTAAATATCAACATATGATGAATTAACTGAATCATAAGTTTACTGGATATATGCTAGTTTCCATAAACACAGTTGCATGCACACGCGAGTTACCCTCATTGAAGTAGCGTATACAAATTAGAGTATGAAAAGAAAAAGATTATTGACTTAACTAATATTGATTCCCCCCCCCCCCCCCTCCCTCAGCATTATTTCCAGCAATTAGTATCAGAGCAGGTCCTTTGGTAGAAGCTTGATTGCTTGAAGGAGATCCGTAGAACAATGGGAAAGAAGCTAAAGAAGAAAGCGCCTCAGAAGAAGAAGACATCTCAAAGGAACTATGACAGTGGAAGAATTGATTGGGGATTATGTGGAAGAAACTCTTCAGATTCAGAATTACCTCAGAATGAAGATGAATAAGCAAAATAACATTCAGGTATGAATTTGTTATTCTATAGTGATACATTTCTCCATCCATGTGAAGATGATGAAAGTGATAGCAAAACAACTAAAATTGCTCTTATGGGTGAGGAAGAAAGATATCAAATAGAGACAGAATTTAAAAGGCTTACGGACAAAATTAGAGATCAACAAGATCTTTTGGACAAAAGGGAATGTGCCTTCAAAGAAGAAGCTACCAAAGTAAAATCTCAACAAGAGGAAGGAAACAAAGTAAGGAAGTAATTCAAGGAAAAGTAAGATCAATGTCAAAAGCTGCATGATGAAGTGACATCACTAAGAAATGAAGTAAACAAAAGGAGCACAACAATCAAGAAACTCAAAGATAAGTCCAGTTACTATGAAAGTCTTGAAGCTAAGATCCTCTTGCTAAAAGAAGATCTTGAAAAATCCAATAAGAAGAATGAAAAACTACTCAAAGCTCTTGAAAAACAAGAAAATGAAGTTCTTGAATTAAGACAATAGATGGAAGAAGGAAGAAAAGTTGAAGGAATCATGAAGAAGCAGTATCTTGAAAAGGAAGAGCAACATCAGGTTGAGCTAAATATTCTAAAAGATAAGTTAGAAGAAAAGGATAAGCTCTTACGATTTCAAGATAGTACTAAGATCTTGGATGATATTCTTAGTAGTCAAAGGTCTCCTGCCATCAAAATTGGTCTTGGTTTCATGAATCTATTGAAGGTGAATCTAGCTCACAAAGTGAGGCAAGGAACTCTAATGTAAAATCTGAAATGCTCAACAAGGAGATGAGAGGTCAATCCCATCAACAACCAAGGAAAGAAATTCTTCAAAGAAAATCTTTTACTCCTAACCATGGAAATGATAGTCGATTATTTCCTCAAATGAATAATGTTGAATGTATTATATGTCATAATCTTGGACATGTTGCAGCAAGATGCGGAAGAAGAATGATTCAAGACCATCACACAGAAAGATCATCAGCTTGCAGGTACTTTAAGGGATATTGTTTTTCTTGCAATATGTTTGGTCACAAAGCCATTGACTACTATAGAAGAAATATGAAACATGTAAGATGTTATGCATGTAACAAGCTTGGACATATAGCAAAGGAATGCAGGAGAAAATTTAAGGCACCATACCAAAAGGAGAAAACATTATCACGCTCGAAGATATGGAAGAAGAAGGAAGTACAGTCAGAAAAATGTGGCATGGCACAATGTACAGACATGATAGGCTCAAGAGAAGCTGAAAGTATGAAACTTCAATGTTCTAAATCTCATCCGCAAGTTTCATGAAGACAAGTCACATATATACGCGAGTTCACAGCTGCACAGTCGTGTATATGTAGTTGGAGAAAAATGTTGTAGGATAGTCTCAGAAAAACTGATGAGATATGATTCAAACAATTATCAGCTATCTTTTCTGTTGTAGATGACCAAAGTCTGTGGATATTATTTAGAAGTGTTTTGGTCCTAACAAGTTGTTGATAACTTGATGTATATCTGAGTGATGATGATACTATGATACTTCTTACTAATATATGCAATGATCAGATCTGACAGTGAACGGGTGGAACAGGTTCAGGGGGAGAACATGCTATGCTTCTAATAAAGCATTGTTGGCATTATGTTTAGAAGTCTTTGGTACCTAGTCAATGATCATGATGCTTATGTGGCTAAAGTATCTAAATGATACATCTTGCTATGTGATGATTATGAGTTACCCATGGTGAAATCTCAAATGGTACTTGTATTGATTTAGATTAGATTTGTGAATGACTTCTTGATGATGCATATAGTACATGTTGCTTACATGGTGATCTTCATAAGGACAAAAGGAGAATTACAAAGCTTGAGTACACAAATTCATGATGAGCCACTCATTTCTTTTATGCTTTTGTCATCATGCCTTCAAAGATGCATAAAGTTCATATGGTGTAGATATGATATAGGATTCCTATAGATCTTGGCTCTCACACAGTTGAGGATTTTTGCTGTTGATGATATCAAGAAATTTTGACAAATGACCATGAGCTCAGGATTTGCTAGATACATATTGCTATGATCACTTAAGTTGCATATTGACAAATATTGTTGATTGGCCAAGTGAATGGTGTTATTACAGGTCTCATGAAGACATATCTATTTGAAGACATGGATATTTGAAGACATGACTTACTTAGTCACATAATGATGATGATTCCTTACCTTATGATGATAGGTTGATACTCACATATGTTGATTATCATGGTTGATGCTTATCAGATGTGGGATGTTCCCTAGTGATGATACATGATTGATATATTGAAAGTTATTGTGGAAAGATCATGCAGTTCTTGATAATGATGTTATGATCATGGATGATGTCTATGGTATTTTCACATACATATGATATGATGTGAATGACTTGGTGCTACCACTTGGAGATATGAAATTTTCTTAGTTGATTCCTGGAAGGTTATGGAAACGAAGCAAGTTGATCTTGATGAGATCAAGAAGATGATTTGATATCTATATGCAAACATAAATTTGTCACAGGTTGATGATATTTACACTGTCATATCTTGGGAACTAATGATGGACATATGCAGGTTGTTGGTCTGGATGCTGTTGACAAATGCTTATGGAGTAGATCATACATGGTGTATGATAGTTGTTGAAGACTATCATGGTCTTGTTTAGATATGTGGTCTTTGTTATAAATGTCATGTATGTAAAGATCATATCAAAAACCATGATGTAATAATTTGTCTCTGTCAGTTGTAGTATTTTGATGAGTCCTTTCTGGTGAGATGATGTAATTTGTACCCCCTCTATGCATAGGAAGGATGATGTAATAATTTCTATATTTCAGTCATGTATAAAAAATTGATATATCCCCACTTGGTTGGGTGGATGAGTCAAGTTTGGTATATCCCCACTTGGTTGGGAGAATGGATGTATGTATGAGTCATTGATGATAGGGAGGTAAAACTCACATAGTTGAGTTATAGAGTCATGTTTTCTTCTTGAAAATATTTGCAGACTCTGCATGTGCTCAGGGGGAGCATGGATGATACAGTATATCTCAGCATGAACAAAGGGGGAGCTCAATTAGCACACTTCAGCATATCAAAGAAGTCATCATGCACTCAAGGGGATCATGACCCTTTTACCTTGATGTCAAAGGGGGAGAGTGACTTGGTGTGGTTGTTGTTCCCATCAAATCCAAAGGGGGAGATTGTTGGCATTATGATGTATGTCTTGTAATTGATGGCAACCCACTTGCAGCAGAACAAATCACTTGTATATGGTAACTAGATAAGAGATATCAGATGTGACAGAATGCATGGAAATAGTGTTTACAGATGTGATGAAATGTAGGGTAGCTTCAAAGAATTAGTTCAAAAGGCAACTCACTCAAATAAAAGATCATAGTACAGCATGACAACAACAAAGAATTGCAGATCAGACCACACGGAATGAAGAAAGAGAGGTATACGCAGGTTCACCTTGACCAAGCTATGTATACACACAGGTTAATAGAACAAAAGTAGTGTATAATGTACACACACACTTTCACATAAGGAAAAGCACATATACCTTGGAAAACTAAGTTTTTGGTCCGAAGTATTTGGTCCATGGTATTTTGATCCATGGTATTGGTCCATGGTATTGGGTCCAAGGTATTGACCCTAGGTATTTGATCCAGGGTATTGGTCGTAAGTGGTTTTGGTCCATGGTATTGAGAAAGGCCTAAAGCTATATAAGGATGAGAAGATCATTAGGCTAGGGCAGACAAGCATTGAATATTTTGATAAAGTGTGAGATTTAGTATGCAGGTTATGGGTTTATGATGCTCGGCTTTATCTGAACTAAGGAGGAACCTTAGCGGTTGATGGAGGACAAGATCTAATGATGGATTGGGATCTTAAGGCTTGGAATGAATCATCTTTATATGGTTTGATTATGTTGATTATAGATCTGTATACTAACGCATGTGTTGTTATGTAAATATCATGATCTAGGTATAACTGAAGTCTGGAATAGCTGCAAAATTATGAATGAATATTTACAGATCTATACGTTGGTTGACTATGCTAAAAGCATGTATATACGCAGGTTCTACACATAAAAGTAGCGAATACCTTGTGAACTATGATGTTTGAAGTTACAGTTGGTTCTGGTTGTTGATGCAGAGTTCTCGGTTTTGCTTTATGTTCTAGTGATTGTGTTTTTTGATGACAATATCCTAAATGTTCAGATTGATTGATTGTGATTTGCTTCAGTAATAATGGTTGATGGATCAGGATCATAATGACTTATCATTATGTGATCTAATGGGCTAGATCTGGTTGCTAACACATGTATTATCCTTTATATGTGATGATCTGGGTATGTCTGAAGTCTGGAAGTGCAGCAAAATTATATGTAAGTATTTGCATATATATACGCTGGTCTACTTTGATGAAGTTGCGTATACATTTTGGTTCGGCTCTTCCAATTTGTATATACACTCTGATGTATGGTTTTGAGATTACAACAGGTTCTGAACAATGATGCAGTGTTCAGGGTACAAAGTTGTGTACTAGTTATAGTGATCTCTCTGTTTCGGTTGATTTGTTGAAGTTGAATAAAGTATGAATGAATTTTTGATTCAGTTATGTCAGAGATTCATGGATTGATTGATTCAGCTGTGGTTGATTCAGAAAGTGAGGATTAAGTTTTAGTGTTTTGCTGATGCAGATCTATTTGATGTTTGTATTACAGTGGTGATTGATTTTGAGCTTCAATGTTGTTGATGGGTCCAGTATGAAAATTGGATGAAACGTGGCCTTTAGATTATGATGTTGTGTTCTGGGAGTATGCAGTATGAAAATTTATGAAACGTGGTCCTTGGAGGAAGAGAGAAGGTTGTAGCCTTCTGTAGGTCGGTGCCTACATGCTAGTAAACATATCGGCTAGTACAAGAGCTAGGGGTTTGTGGCTCCCTTCCAGTAGAAGCTCGAGAACGAGAGAAGGTTGTAGCCTTTTACAGGTAGAAGCCTGCGTACTAGTATTAGTCTACACCAGTACAATGTTGTAAACAGATTTTCTTATTATTAAAAGAAGACAAAGACAACAGCAACAGGTGGTTTTTACCCACACTTGGTTTCCACCTTACATCTTGGTTTTCTTGTGTGTTGCTTATGCGTGATGGTTTACTCTGTTATTAACTACATATGGTTACTATTTAATGTATAATAAAGTACTGATGCACACGCTAAAGATCAACATATCATGAATTAAATGAATCATAAGTTGGTTGGATATACACTAGTTTCCTTAAACTCAGTTGCTTGCACATGCAGGTTACCCTCATTGAAGTAGTGTATACAAATTAGAGTACGAAAAGAAAAAGATTATTGACTTAACTAATACTAATTCACCCCCCCTCTTAGTATTATTTCCAACATCATGGCCATCTCTCTGTTATTCATTTTGAATCTTATGAGTCTCTACTTCCCTCTAGAATTTCTCTCTTCCACTCCCTTTGAGTCGCTACTTCCCTCCTGGAAGTTCTCTACTAGACTCCCTCTAAGTCTTGATTTCCCTCTTGGAAGCCCTCCTCCCAACCATCAAATCACACCTCTCAAATCTCCTATGCACCTGCAACTCTGATCTAGATTTCTTGGCTAGAAATCTGCCTAGGTAGCAACTCCCTCTACCTTGGTTTTTTCCTGTTAGGTATTTTTCTGTCTCGGTAGAAACATCGCCTAACCATATTCACTCTCCGCAATCTACCCATAGCTTCCTATGCCCCAACAAATGAAGGACTGAGCCTCTAGGCTCTGTGCAATCCCGTCATTGGCTGAATTTCTCCACTAGCCAACTGCGTCAACCCTCTTGGTCTCTGTGTGGCTCTTCGTAAGCCTTTTCTGCCCTCCTCAGCCTCTACGCTAGCCTCTCTCTTGCTCGAACTGATGATGCAGTCCCTATGCATCAACCCTTCTCTGTCACTTTCTACTAGGAATAGCTTCTGTCACTTGGGACAATTGTTTCTGCTGCAAATTCTCTGATTCAGCTGGTGCCTTCAGCTCTCCTGTGATCTGCAACACTCTGATACCATGTTGAAATTTCTAGGTATTACCCGTTAGAAATTTTATCTGTATTCTTTGGTTTATTTCTCCTACTTATTAATTATGAACAAGTTATTTAACCATATAAATATTGAAATAAACACAATAGTGTCTCAACCATCTATAGATCAACGGCTGAAAGAAATAGAAAAACACACAAGTGACACCATTATTTTTGGACAACACGTCCTTTGGAAAACCCAACTTGGGAAAACTGGTGCAACAATTATGAGGTTTATTTTATTATGCAGTCTTTATGAGTAAAACTGGGTGCCAAATAGACATACTTGACAGAGAAAATAATCTAGTAGTAATACCTCTCTATTCGAAAGAAAATATTCGGAAAGTCTACCCCACGAAACCCTCTCTGACACAATTTGAAGTTCAGCGCTAGCCCTCCTGGTCTCTGCGTTAGCCCTCTAAGGCATTGCGTAGCCTCTATGACCTTCTGCATCACTCTTGCAGCCTCTTCATGGATGAAATAGGCCCTTTTGGCCTCTGCGGAGTCCCTTCTGCCTCTGCATGGCTCCCTCTGGCTCAATGTCTACCTCTCTCTACTTTTGTGCTAGTCTCTCGGCACTATCTCTACCTCTCTGCCTCGTACTCATTTCCCCTCACTACAAACTAATCACTGATTCAATTTCTCTTAGCAAACCCCAGTCTAGAAAATCGAATGACCAATCACTTTGGTGTATTCTCCAACTTACCCTCAAACCTCCTCTTATACTTTTCCTGTTGGTCCTTCAACGACTGAGATTACATCTCTAATAAAATGCTAAGATTATATTTGTCTTGATCCACGTCATTTAGAACATTCTAAATCGGTATTATATTAATACCCATTAATATTTTATTTTTCCTAAGTTTAGACTTAGGAACTTCATTAAAAATAATTATTATTTTAATATCTCCTTAACCGAGTAGAATCTGCACAAACCATTTCTAGGTCTTTGAGATCTCATGTACTTTAGCCTATCCACCAATGTTCATGGCTAGAGCACATCTAATGCTACCCCAAATCAACACATTTTCCCTTCAAGTTTCCTTTCATGCAAAATTGTGACCCTTCATATCCCCCTTCTCCTATTTCCCTTTATTTTTCTTAAATAAATATCAATTAATGCCTCTTTGCCTTTGCCAATGCCTTGTCCAATTTCCTTAGCCATATTAAATTGAAAGTGACACCCACTAGGATGTTTTGCACAACATTCAACTTGGAATACGTGTCTCATTAACTTGGTCTTATTTTTTCTTTATTATCATTTATTACATGTACTTTTAACCTGAGGTTATTACAAGTACTTTTCATAGAGATATTATGATGGAAAGGTCGAGGAATTTTATGACATCAAGATGGATTCCATGATAGATGAAGACTATACAACCATATTTTTAAAGTTGTTGAGGTATGTTCCATATCTCAAAGATGACAAAGCGAAGATCAAAAGGTTCATTAGTGGGTTTTCATTATCATTCAAAGATTGGATTGAGTTTGAGGAGCCTTCATCATTGAAGGAAGCCATTCGAAAGTTGAAACATTTCTATGAACAATAAAAGCATAAGCCCATGTTCAAGCGTGACTGGAAGGGTGGCAAGGAAGCTAAAGGAAAATGGCCCAAGAAGTAAGAAAGATATGAGACTGCAGGTTAGAAGGAAAATTTAGTTCCTCATAAGAATTCTAATGTAGTGGTGTTGCACTAAAAATTGTCACCTTGACATGCTACTATTGGTGTGAGTTCATTACCACTCATACTTTCCCCCTCTACAAGTTTGAAGCATTAGTTCCTCATATCAAGCCTTGAAAGTAAGAGAAAAACCCTCAAAGTCTTTAAAACTCTGGTTCCACACTTTCTCTTTGTATTACCTACAATCTCGCACCTAATGGTGAAGTCTCCTGTGCACCTGACTGCACTGTCTCTGCGTTAAAGGTGCAGACCCCTGTAAAAGTTAAAAAGGCGCAATTATATTCTAGAAAATTCACTTTCAGTCATTTCTAGAAGCTTCTGGAAGGAATCTTAAGGTGGCAAGTTCGTTCTTTTAAGGTTCATGTACCCCATACCTTAAGAAGCTAATCCCTTGATGTGAGGAGCTTATCCCTTTGAAGGAGGATTCTATCTCTTCATAGGTGGACCTGTAACCTCCTCCCTCTGCACTATAAAATGAAGCATTGGGCTGGTTACTTGGGAGGTGAGAAGCTGAATATTTTTTGAGGTGAAATGCTACTAGAACTTAGTCTTCTTTAGTTGAGTTTTTATGAAGAAATATTACATACCTCTAAGATCTCATTTGGAAGAGTGAAAGGCTTGTCATAGTAAAGGAAATTCCTGTTTTGGACCCCAGGAAGAGCTTGTTCAACATCAAGGCTAAAAAGGTTGTAACGCTCTTCTACTTCAAAGTTAATACAAATAAATTTGTTTTTCTCAATAAGCTGTTGATTCATGGTTTATTTTATGGATTCCTTGATCACCATAATAGACATGATTTATGATATTTTCTATGCAAGTGCTATTTAATGTTTGCTTGTTTGTGATTGTAGGTCTTTAAAGGTAACTCTTTCGAACGATTGAAGGATGACTACTATGAACAAGCATTGGATCTAAGGTAGGACCTTAACACCTTTGTAGTATTTACTTATAAATCGCATATGTCTAGAGAAATATAGGTTTGTTTGTCCATTTGTTGCTAGACTATCTTCTGATATTAGGGAGATCGGCCTTGTCTGTAGGATCGATTTTTCAGGCCAAAAAGTGGACAAAGGATATGGGTCTTAGCCTATGGAGAAGAGAAATAAAGGTAGTGGAAAAGAACCATTTAAGTGTTTGATTTATGGTACAAATCATCGCAAGAATGATTGTCCATTTTATCAAGTTGGCAGGACTCATATATACATTGCTCAAGAGGCATAGATAGTTGGGGATGTAGGTGAGAGGATTCCTTGGTTTTATGCAGTAGTTGATAATAGGAAGGTAGACCAATAGAAATCCATTATCGAGATGGAAGGTAAGCTTTGTGATCAATTTGTTGCTATTCTAATTGAACCATGATCTAGCTATAGCTATATTAGTCCTCACCTCCTAGATTAGTGTCATTTCAATAAGGAAGTGCATGTGAAATCTTGGTTGGTGTAGTTTGCTACAGGGACCAAGAGAAGAGTTCATCATTGGGTGAAGTCTTGTGATTTTGATCTTAATGGCATGCCTACATCAACAAGCCAAAATTTTCTTCCTTTGGGTGCATATAACATGTTTTTAGTCATGTATTGATTCATAGAACCAAGGTAGATTGCTATGAGAAGATCATTGAGTGCCTAAATGATGATGGAGAAAAGAGAGTCTTGCAGGGAAAGAAAAATCCTATGTCAGTGAGCATGGTTACAAAAATGCAAGTTAAGCACATGAAGTAGTTGATAACGGGAGGAGAGACCAACAAACATCCATTATCAAGATGGAAGGTAATCTTTGTGATCAATTTGTTTCTATTCTGATTGATCCATGATCTAGTTATAGCTATATTAGTCCTCACCTTATGGATCAATGTCATTTGAATAAGGAAGTGCATGTGAAATCTTGGTTGGTGTAGTTGGCTACAGGGACCAAGAGAAGAGTTCATCATTGGGTGAAGTCTTGTGAATTTGGTCTTAATGGCATGCCTACATCAACAAAACCAAATTTTATTCCTTTGGGTGCATATAACATGCTTTTGGTCATGGATTGGTTGTTTATTCATAGGACCAAGGTAGATTGCTATGAGAAGATCACTGAGTGCCTAGATGATGATGGAGAAAAGAGAGTCTTGCAGGGAAATAAAAAGATTATGTCAATGAGGATGGTTACAAAATGCAAGTTAAGCATAAGCACATGAAAGGATTTTTATTGTTTTCAGTTCATGTTTCCAGTCACATAGGGTTGCATGATGAGGATGGTAAAGTCCTAAGGAGGTATCCTATCTTGCAATAGTTTTAGGATGTGTTTTCTACAAAGATTATAGAGTTTCCTCCTCATAGGGAGGTGTATTTTTATATTAAGTTGATGTTAGGGGAAACACCATAACCTAAAGAACCTTATAGGATGAGAACTCCCAAGTTGGTGGAAATGAAGCTGCATGTTAAAGAGATGCTTGAGAAGGGATACATAAAGCCAAGTGTATCTCCATTGGGTTCACTGGTGTTGTTTGTAAAGAAGAAGGATGATACTCTTAGATTGTGCATTGATTACAAGTAATTGAACAAGGTGACTGTCAAGAATAGGTACCCATTTCCTCGAATTGACGATTTGTTTGATCAACTTAAGGGAGTGGTAGTATTTTCGAAGATTGATCTAAGATGAGGATATCCTCACGTGCACATCAAAGAAGAAGACATCTATAAGACTACATTTTCATACAATGTATGGGTGTTATGAGTTTGTGGTGGTTCCTTTTGGTCTTACCAATGCTCCATCCACCTTCATGTGTATGATGAAAAATGTGTTGCACCCTTACCTCGATAAGTTTTTGATAGTCTTTGTTGATGATATATTGGTTTATTTGAAGAATGAGAAAGAGCCTGCATAAAACTTAGAAATAGTATTGAGATTGTTGAGAGAGCATAAGTTGTATACCAAGTGCAACAAGTGTAGTTTCCTTCAAACTCAGATTCATTACTTGGGACATGTTGTTTCCAATTAGCGGATAAAAGTGCATCCAAAAAATATTAACGCTATATTTTATTGCCCAACCCTGAAGAATGTGAATGAGGTCAGATCATTTATGGGATTAGCAAGTTATTACAAAAGGTTTATCAATATTTTCTCTAATATTGGCCATCCTATCACTTTTTGCAGAGGAAAGGAATGGACTGTTGATTGTGCATCTAGATTTGAATAGTTGAAACAATTTCTTACCAATGCTCAAATTTTGAGGATTGTAGATCCCGACAAGGACTTTTTGGTTTGTACAAATGCCTGCAAGGAAGGACGTGGTGGATTCCTCATGAAGGAATGGTAGGTGATTTTCTATGAATCATTGAAACTGAATGAGCATGAACAAAATTATGTAACCCATGATATTGAGTTGGAAGCTATCATTCACACATTGATGATGTGATGATATTATCTCCTTGGTAGGAAATTCATTTTGATGAGTGATCATAACGAACTGAGGCATTTGTTTGATAAGCCCAATTTAAATGTAAGGCAAGCTATATGGTTGGCTACTTTCAGTAAGTTAGAATTTGAAGTTAGGTTTATCAAGGGCATGGAGAACCAGGTTGCAGATTCTCTCTTAAAAGAATGCAGGTGAATCACATTTCAATAGTGAACTCTTATTTGATAGATTTGTATGATCGTGTCTTACATGTAGGAAAACATGTTGATAGATTTCTATGATCATGTCTTACATGCAGGAAAACATGTATAGAGGTACAATAAGTTGAAGTTGAGATTGTAGTAGCAAGGTGAGTGTGATAAGAGTGACGCGTATTACCTCATAGCAAATGTCTTGGACAGGTTCAGGAGAAAGATCTATGTGCCTAATAGTAGTGAATTTAAGAATATTATTTTGATAGAGTATCATGTCAAGCCATATTCAGGCCACCAAGGATACTAGAAGACTTTGACAGCTATTAAAAAGTTCTACTATTGGCCTAACATAAAGAAATAGGTGGTTGAGTTTGTTGCTAAGTGCTTGGACTATCAACAGGTGAATTTTGAATGCAAGAATCTAGCGAGTTTGTTGTAACACAATCTGATTCCAAAATGGAAATGGGAGGTCATTTCCATGGATTTTATTATAGGATTATTGAGGACATCAAGGCAACATGAATCCATCATGGTGGTTGAAAAGTTGAGCAAGGTAGCTCAATTCATTATGGTAAAGTCTACTAATTCAACTAGTGAGGTTCTCAAGTCTTCATTAAGGAGCTAGTGAGGTTGCATTGAGTTCCCAATAGGATTATACTAGACAGAAATGCCATTTGTGTTCCAAATTTTGGAATGAGTTGTTTGAAATCTTGGGGACAACATTAGCCTTCATCAAAAATTATCATCAAAATATAGATGAACAGACAGAAAGAATTAACAAGATCATTGAGGATATGTTGAGGATGTATGTCATGAAGTCGTAGAGGAAGTGGGAGTATATTTCACTTGTTGAGTTTCCTTATAATAATGGGTATCAAGAATCCTTGAATATGATTCCATTTGATGTCCTCTATGGGAGGAGTTATAATACTCCTATAAACTGCAATCATCCATTTAGCAAGGTGTTGATTTTCTCAGATATGTTGAAAGAGATGGAGTAGGAAATGAAATTTATCAAAATAATTTGAAGGAAGCAGAAGATAGGAAAAATATTTGTTAAGGGTTTCTAAGGAGTTTCAGGTTGGAGAGCATTTTTACTTCTGTATCAAGCCTAAGAATAGGTCCATGAAGATTGGATCATGTGCCAAGTTGGCACCTCGATATTGTGGGCCTTTTTAGATCCTTGAGAGGATTGGACCAATGGCATACAAACTTGCTTTTCCTCCATCAGTTAAAGTCCATGATGTTTTTCATGTTTCTCTACTTAAAATATATGTACGTGATGTTGACCATGTGATTGATTGGTTTGTATTATAGGTGGAACCAAAATGAGAGTTCCATCTAAAGCCTCAATGCATCCTACAACGAAGGAAACTCATGGTCCATAACCGATCAATAGGGAAAGTTAAAGCGTAGTGGAAGCATTTTGGGCCTTATGAAGCCACATAGTAGATGGCTAATCAGATGTGGCCATTATATCATTCTTTATTTGTTGGTTGAAGAAAATGTGCTTATATATATGTGATATAAATTTCAACTACTCAAGATCTTAAACTGAAAAAAGAGAGACACAATTCTACTCTATTGATCTTCCGAATGGAAATCACAATTTAGAACAACATGCATAGACATGCAACAAGAAAAACCAAAAGTACACAATGATTTCTAGGGGAAACAATTTGGGAAAAACCCCTCAAGCCTCATCCCATTAATCAATTGAATAAAGAAACTATTACAATTGCTTGCTCTAGCTCTGAGCACAACGTGCAAAAGAATAATTGTTCTCTTTGGTAAATGAAAAAATTTGACCAACACTTAGCCAACTATCTTATCATCTAACCTCTTATTTCCTTTCTCAATTCCTGAGGAAATTAGCCCCTAAAGTATAGTAATTTCCTCCTATTTTCTTGTGTAATTCCCAAGGATTGATCTCTTGACTCATGCAACAATTGTACGCTCAAACTAGTATACTTCATGTTACACTACCTTGCCATCTCCACTTTAGCTGAGGAATTCGAATTTCATGCATGCATTAGTTATTTTGGGTTGATTAATTAGTTAGATGTTAAATATCTGAGTTAGATTATTGTCTCAGTACACAACTAACCTTTAATTGACTCTATCAATAGTTAGAGGAAAGTTAAATGAATACAACTAAAAATAACTAAACCAGATTGCTAAAATTTAGCAATCAAAACATGCATAACTGAAATCCAAGCCCCCAACTCAAATTTACTAAGTTAACTTAGTGACAAGAGCCATGTCACACTAGTTAACTACCTCAAAGTTGTCTTGCTAATGTGGAAATTTGATTTACTCAATTTGAATAATGCTAAAGTCAAATTGAGCCTTTATTGCTACATTTGTTAACACTCCCTCTTAGCAAGCAAGGGATTTTTCACCACCCCTATCCTGCACCTGTGGAATTTGAATTTACCTCTTTATAATGCTTTTTTCAAGATGTTAGCATCTTTCTCCTCCATTGGAATATATTGTAGCAACATAATTCTCCTCTACACGCAGTCCTGCAAATGATTATACTAGATATCAAAGTGCTTGGATCTCTCATCAAATACCAGGTTCTCATAGAAGTTAATGCAAGTTTGATTATCAAAATATATCACTATTGGATCCATCTCCAGACTGAAAATACCCACATGTATTTTCCTCATCCATATGGCCTCAAATTCTACTTAACTTGCAACCATGTATTCAGCCTATTTTGAGTAGAGTGCCACAGACCTTTGCTTCCTGTTGTACCATGAAATAGTTGTGGACCCAACAATGAAGGTAGAACCTTAATTAATTTTCCTATCTGATGGACTCCCTTCCCAATCTGCATCATTGATGCCTTGGAACTTCAATCCCTTTGTCCTCCTATACCATAATCCATATTCAGTAGTGCCTCTAAGGTACCATAACACATGCTTTGTTGTCTTCTAATACAACTTGGTAGGCCTCACCATAGCTTGACTCAGCTGTGTTCCCAAGATACATCAAAGACCCCACAAATTGTCTATAAATGGTAGAATCAACCTCTTCTCTTGAAGTGCCATTCTCGTCCCTCCAGTTTGTAGCTATAGGTGTGTCCATGGGCCTAAAATTCTCCATGTGAAGTCTCTGAAGTATTTCATAGGAATATTTCCCCTGAAACACAAACAATTCATCATAACCTCTGCCATACTTCCAACCCGAGGAAGTAATGAATTAAGCCCATGTCTTTCATCTCAAATTCCCTTGCAAGATCCTTTCCACGTGATTTGATCAACTATTCATCACCTATCGATATTAAATAATAAATATATATATATATATAAAAAGAATAAGTGACTTTCCATCTACCATAATGTGATAGAGGTTTGTATCTAATTCACTTTTGGTGAAGCCCAATCCACTGAGATAATTGTTGATCCAAGTGTTCCATGCTTGAGGCACCCGTTTGTAATCATACAATGTTGTCTTGAGTCTACACACATGTGACTGTTAATCATATGTCTCAAATCCTTCTCATTTCTCTATGTAAATTTCATCCTCAAAAACATAGTTGAGAAAGGCGATCTTCACATCCATCTAGTGATTTTTCCAACCCATTTACATAGTCAATGCTAGAATGAATCCACTTGAGTAATACCTTGCAACTAGCGCAAATGTTTCCTCCTAGTCCACTCCCTCTACCTGAGAGAATCCTTTGGCCACAAATTTTTCCTTGTACTTTTCGATGCTCCCATAAAATACATGCTTCACTTTGTAGACCCATCTAGAACCAACCACTAATTTCCCTTTTGGTCTTGACACCACCTCCCATACAATGTTTTTCATGATAGATTCATATTCTTCCACCATGGCATCAACCCAAAAAGGTTGAGAAACTACTTCCTCAAATGAGGAAGGCTCTACCTTAATGAGATCTATCATGAGATCCATGTAACCATTGTACTATCAGGTGACCTCCTATGCCAATGCTATGATGTAGGGGCTCCCACATTCTCCCTAGCATCCTGCAACAACCTATTAGCTTCTCTAGTTCTCTTTCCCCCCTCTCTAGAAGATTATGATTGAATGGGTGCCTCTACTATGCCTCCTATCTGCTCCACTTCCTATGGCTACTCCATAACCTCTTGAAGCTCATCCTTACTAAGGCTCCTCCTTTTTAGCTATAAGTTACTACTCTAGATGGATACTAAGCTCTTGATCTAGAGAACATCTCATAGTATTTTCCTCATAGAAATTGACAACTCACCTCACAATTGTCATCATCAGTGAAGGTAAATACACCCGATAATTTTGTGGAGTTTAGGTGTATCCTACAAAAATTCTGAACTTGTTGTAGGCTCAAGTGTCTTCCTCAAATCCTTGGAGAGATGACAACAAACTAAAGCTCCAAAAATTTTGAAATGAGACACATTAGGCTTTCCCTGAGAGAAATCTTCTTCTAGTGTCATCATGCCAAGTATTATATGAGGACTCTAGTTCTACAAGTAGATTGTGTTGTTACATGATTCTTCCCATATATGTAATGGCAGCCCCTAATCATGCAACATGGTTCATTCTACTTTGACTATGCTTATGTTCTTCCTTACAGCTACCCCATTCTGATATGAGTTATGGGATGTTATGAGTTCTCCTCGAATACCTTCTTTGGTATAGAAATTCTTGAAGGCATGTGAAACAAATTCACCTCCATTTTTGTTGTTGAGAGCCTTCAACTTTTTCCTAGTCTCCCTCTCAACCAATGCCTTGAATTCAACAAATTTTCAGAAAACTTCATCCTACTTTTGCATGAAGAAGATCCAACATTTTCTAGAGAAATAATCAATAAAAATAACATAGTACTTATGTTTTTCTATGGGGGCTATAGAAAAGGATCCACAAACATCATACTGGACTCTCTCTAAGATTGTATTTTCTCTGTTATCTCAGTCATGGAAAGTGGGTTTAGCATATTTCCCTAATGTGCAATCCTTGCAGACATCCTATTGGTCAAGGGAGACTTTTGGGATATCGTTGGTAATTTGGTACTAGATGGCCCAATATCTTATGCCATAGTTCTCCAACATCTTGAATATGCACTTTCTAGTTGTATTGTTCAATGTAGTGGAATCTCCTACCTAAAATGTGTATAGGTTGTTCACTTGAACCCTGATCTTCTTCACTTTCCTGGTGGATATGTGTCTCAAAAATGATTTCCCTTTACTAAAAGTAACATCATAGCCACAATCATACAATACTTCTACAGAGACCAGGTTCTTATTTATCCTAGGTACAAACATAACATCTTTTAGGTGAAGAGGAGAGGCTTTCTCATTCTCAAAGATGACAGTACTAATTCCTATAGCACTGTACCTCCCATCATGCCCCATTTCGATATGCATCTAGAAATGATTCTCCTCCAGGCTACTGAAAAACTCCTTGCACCCTGTCATATGGAATGAGGCACCATAATCAAGGTACCACACACTCCCCATAATAGTGTTGGCCATGCATGCTATGAGGGTGAAGTCTAATTCGAATTATGAAGCCAACGCTTCACCTCCTGCTCCTCTTAAAGGCTTCTTGTTAGAATTTTTGTGCAGACATCTTATTTCATAGTGCTCGTATTTGTGGCAGTGGAAGCATTTTATCTTGCTCAAATATTTCTTTATGCAATTATTTTGGCTAGATTTAGGTTTACCTTGCATCTTCTTCCATTTTCTCTTCTTCCCCTTTCCAACCAATGTAAAATTTTCTTCATCCTCTACTCTGAATGATATTCCATCTCTGTTATTCCTACTAAGCTCTTCTTGAACCAAATCAGATGAAAACATTTCCCGATTCAATAATTTTTCCCTTTCATTCACAAAGTCTTGGCAGTTATGTCAGGATCTAGTAGTTCATCTTCTGCAACATTCACCCCAACCCTTTCAAGCTCATCTTGAACCTGCGTGAAACTGGAAAGTTATTATGGAATGGTATCATTCTTCTTCATTCCTATGTTTCAAAGTTCGTCTTTCAGGGCCAATTTTCTATGGTCACTACTATTTTCCTATATCTTAGTCACTGTCTTCCACATAGAAAATAGTGTCTCTTTGCCATAGAGATTTGAGACCACATGGTCACTCACACCTTCCAAAAGAATTATGTTGGCCTTTGCAACATCCTTCTTCCATTGGGATAATTATTGTGCATCAAACTGTTGGGGTTTTGCAATGTCAATTTTCACATATTCTAAGACACAATTGTCATCAATCACTGCTTCCATTCTATCTTTCTAGGCTATGAAATTTGAGCTACCATCCAGGGCATACTCCAATCTTAATCCCTTGAAAGACATTCTCTCGATCTTAAAGAAAAACTACAGCGCCTGATCTTGAAAGACATTCTCCCAATAGCAATTCTAATGTGATTTCAGGGCTTTGATACCATGTAGAAATTCGATATAAATTACAATTGCTCAATATTTCAAACAGAAAAACGAGAGACACAATTCTACTCTACTAATTTGGAGAATGGAAATCACAATTTAGAACAACATGCATATACATACAACAAGCAAAACCAGGTGTACACAATGATTTCTAGGGGAACCCAATTGGGAAAAACCCCTCAAGCCTCTTTGCATTAATCAATTGAATAGAGAAATTATCACAATTGCTTGCTCTAGCTCTAAGCACAACCTCCAAAAAAATAATTGTTCTCTTTGCGGAATGAGAAACTTTTGCCAACACTTAGCCAATTATCTGCTCATCTAGCCTCCTATTTCCTTGTGCAATTCCTAACTAAATTAGCTCTTAAAATATAGGAAATTCCTCCTATTTTCTTGTGCAATTCCCAAGGATTGATCTCCTGACTCATGCAACAATTATACACTCACATACAAACTTTTCATTTGTCATTTCTTGGATACCCATGATGTAGTGGGTTCCTTGTTTGGTTGAGCTTTCGATTGTTGGTAGATTTTGGATCTTGTTGAGGTGGTCTTAGTAAAATACCAAAAGTTGAGGGTGGAAATGGTTTTCTCGAGGAAGCTCTTGATAGGTGGGTGGAGACAGAAAAATTCCTCTAGGTATGGTGAAGAAATTCTAAGGCATTCAAACTTTTATTGGTTTGGTCCTCACTTGAACCAACTTAACTTGCTATAGCCATAGCCATAGTTGTAGCCTACTGAGGATTCTCTAACGAAAATACATGAGAAGTGATTTTTTAAGTTTTAGTCTCATTTTTATGTGAAATTCTACTTAAAAACTAGAATAATTGTAATTTTAAATTATGTAGTTTGTAAAATTGAAGCACTCTAAAGAGGTGACTCTTTGAATTTTTTCTATAAATTATTCTATCAATTTTATGAAATTCTACTAAAAATTGGAGCAATTATAATTTTAAATTGTTTAGTTGATATAATTTTGGTTTCTTGATATATTAAAAATTTTGAATCTATTTCCAACTTTAAAAATACAATTTACCAATGGAAATTTTATTTTTTTTAGTTTTAAAGTGTTCCCAGATTTTCTGAACTAAATTTATTTTTATATTTTGAAATACAATTTAAATAACACAATTCTTTAAAAAATCATATTATCTAATTCATCGCAAAAAAACAACCTGCGAGAACTAAAAAAACATACTTAAAACAAATAAATCAATTTATAAATAATACAGTGTCCTATAAAGTTATTGATTCAAACCTAGCGTACACTTTATGCTTTTTTCTTCCTCAAAAAATGTGGAATTCTATTAACAAAAATCCAGTACATATATGATTTTACTCTCTATATTCATAATAAATCCAGCATCTCCACCCAAACAGGAAACATTAGGTTTTCAGACAAGAAAGGATCTATCGGCGCACCCTTATATAAGAATTGACGGAAACAGGATCTAAAAAGGCTGTACATGTTAAAGCAAATACATCTTACCAGACAGAAATGTAAATAAAAGCAAGTTTGTTACTGGAATAGCAAGAACCTAGCCTAGCCTATATAACCATACACAGTGATGAACGTAAAATTCATTTTTTATTTTTAACGTTTTCAATTTATCTAAAATGACAGGGAGGTACACAGACAGACAGGCATATATATCGCTGAGATTATCAACCCTTTGCACGAGACATGAACTTAAACAATCTGACATCACGATATTATAAATTGTAAAACACTCTTCCGAATTTCTGAACTGATATGACTAGCGTAACAGTGAGATCCATAACTTCAAGGAATTGCTTTTGTCACAGCTACATAAAGTTTTGAAATTTTTTATAGTCTGTCAATATTGACAGCTGAGAGAAGCTTAAAATGATTGCGTATCTCTACTGATTTTATCCGTTATTCAATCTTGAAAAGACGTATCAATGTTGGACGCAGCATATGTCCTACCATAGGAAAAACGTACAAGCCAATGTTTGATTGCTACGAACATATGCCATGATCCGAGGCCGGAGGTACAAGTTTACCGTTATCTAACCACAATCACAAGTCATTCTACTAAATGTAAAGGTTTTATATGCGTGTGGGGGCTACCTAGACATTAGTGGGATGCAATAAGGATCAATCTCAAGCCATTCTACTCTATGTAAAGGTTAAATATGTGTGGAGGCTGCCTACACATTAGGGCGATGCTATAAGGATGGTGTTAAATTAGGTAGATTTTTGCTTTTTAGATTAATTAATTTTCTTTAGAAGTGATTTTAATGGCCATTTTTTATTATAAGATTTAAAAGTTACTCAAACCAATTAGTCTACACCTCTTCGTAGATTAATATCTAATATCAACATTTAAGTGTTAGATTTCTTAAAAAAACTTTAACTAGGTTTTGCTTTACTTTTATCGACTCTTAACCAAATTTTATTTTATTTTAATCTTTGTTTATTGTCACAACTGTATACAATTTTGAAACATTTTGTCATGGTTGGGAGCCCTTAACCTCTTATCGAATCGATACTTATGTCATGTAGTTTGGCTATCCTCTTTGTCTATTTTCTGGTAGTGTTTTTTTCCATGCTAATCACTTTGACTGGTTGTTTGATTTAATATTTATCTATACTTACAACTTTTAATTTAGTATTTACTTATGCTAGGTATGTCGATAGGCATGTCTATAGCATAGTCCATGCCACTTAAGTGGATGTTATGTTTTAAAAAAAAATGCAAATTAATATATGAAGTGGAAAATTTAATTGCTTACTCATGTCATTTAAGTGGATGTTATGCTTTTAGAAAAATAACAAATTGATATATGAAGCGGAAAAGTTAATTTCTTAATAAAGATAAATACTTGTATACATTTTTGGTGGGTACTAACCACTACTAAGTTAGTAGGAAACTAACTTTTCCATTTGGTATATCAATTTGTAATTTTTCTAAAAACATAACATCCACTTAAGTTATTGGGATGATCCCATGCAACACTTGTTAATAAATTATATAATGCTTAGATTTAATATTATTTTCCATTTTAAGAATAAGAATTCTACTTCCGTAAATACAAAACAAAAAAAACCAACCACCATATAGAATAAATAGATAATTAACATTCCAACATTTTTCTTAAAATAAATTTTATGTGCCTTTTAGATATCCTTTATTACTCAAATTTCTTCAAATTTTATTACTCGTCACCTTGTGTGCAATTCAAAATATTTTACCTACCTTCATTTTGATAAAATATGTCTTTCAACACCCCGATCGGGATGTGGGCTGACAGTTGGGACAGGCTGGTTATAGTTATGACTAATACCTTTGCAATTAGTACTGTTGTCCCCCACATGCTCAAGGTGAGGGGTACGGTGACCCTTGGCATGAATGCATGCTAGGGAGGTGGGAAAGGTGACGAAACTGGAGGTAAGGCAAGGCATTTAGGTGTGCAAGTTAATTTGACGCACAGTGTTAGAGGGTTAGTTCGTGAAGAAAGGTGGTATTGCAGTGTTGTGGGAGGACGTCAGAACTAGAGAGCCAAGCTCGATGATGAATGCCTGCAAACTTTGGGTATGTAATTCGGCTCTTCTCGAGCATTAGTAAGAGAGCTTGGGGGATAGAAAATTACTGGTGGCAATGGGGAAGGCAATTGCTTGCCATTACTTGGTTTTGCATCCACACCCTCTGCCAAACGGGTAATACCCATGATCGCTGGGGGGCAATTGCATGCTACTAGGTTGGAAAGCTCTGCGCTCCTTAAACATTGTTTAGGGGAGTTTGACTGTTGCAAGAAAATGCATGAGGGGCAGGTGATGGTAAAAGGGGGCAAGGGGAAGCAACTGGTAGGAGGGTTGGGGCGCAACCATTCCCACTGCATGCAAGGAAGACTTGGTACACTTTCCCCAGGTACAACCTTTGCATGTGTCAACTTGCTCAATTTTACCTTTGGGAAGTCCTACAGATATCTATTGCATTATCTTCAAGGCCCCATGATGCAAATGGCCCACCTGCCTGTGCCACAACTCGCCAATGTCTTGGCTTTGGTCCAATTCTGCTTTCATACTCAATGCTGCATAATCATCTACCTCTAGTTTATAGAGATTCTTCATCCGAATCCCTATCCTCTTGGTCTGACCCATGGCTATGTGTCTTA
>APFE031137862.1:0-39537 GCA_000404065.3 Pinus taeda
ATATGGCGACACCTGTCCTCCCACGTCCCCGCCCTGCTGTTACCCACGTCAATGCCACAACCGCGCACTCCGGCCTCCATTCGCCCACCTGGCCGCCACCTCATCGCCCCTGTGGACCGGTCTCAGGCCGCCACATCACCCGATGACGTCCTGCTGACGTCATCCGACCCAGACCCACATGCTGACGTCATGCTGATGTCACTCAAAAAGCGCGCCAATAAAGCAAAAAGGCCATATTTTCACAATTTTTCGCGTTTTTTCATTATTTTTGTAAAAAGAACCTCTGCGCTGTCTGCATGCATATCACGACGAACAGTCTACCAGCCAACTCCAGACCATCCGCAGAAGCTCAAAACGCCAACCCAACTGCTATTTCGTCCCAAGCAACTGGTTAAACAGGTATTTTGCCCGTCCACATCCTCGCAAACTGGTTTTTTCACAGTTACTTGTAAAATACACCTGAACACGGCATAATACTGAAATTTTATCGGAAAACCAAGTATATCCTGTTTCCCCTGGAGAATTTGAGGTTGAATTACGTTGGCGGAGCCATTTTGCACTTCAATTTTAGTGAAACCCTTCTCTGTTTGCGCAATCGTGAACTCATAACCTGCTCCTAAATTGTCAAAGGAGGTTTGTTAAACTGTATAAGAAGTCTTCTCAGAGAGCCCAGTATTATCCTATTCTGCTGTGAGCAATCCTGCTACTCTGTGTTCCTCTCAATTCCATTTTCTCAGTTAGCACGCTCATCATTTCAAGAAATGTTTGAACAGACATGGATACCCCTTCAGCATCAATAGCCCTTAATGTTACTCCCTTGAATGCTCCTCAGAGAGAGCTAGACTGGCAAGATTTGGCAGACCTAGATTACCAAATATCGGAGGACGCCCCAGCCAAATGTACGTTTCACATTCATTTGTTAAATGAGCTCAGGGCTATCACAGAGATGGAACAGACATCCTAGGCATTTGGGAGTCCTCCCTCCCAATCTTCAAGATGCCTCAGGTCAACCGGTTCCCTGACCTCATCCACTTGTGTGCTGTCTGTTATGACCCTATGCAGAGGGCTGTGCTCAACCCTCAAGGTGCAGTAGTATTTTACACCACCCCTGAGGCCATCAGGGAAATGCTTCAGTTCAAAACTCAAAAGAAATTGGTTCCCTTTTCCCTGCTGGACCTAATCAATCAAGGAGCCAAGGTACTCACAGAGGCAGAGATCCTAAAGCTGAATCAATTGTTTATTAAAAAATCTGACACAGTGCTGCATCCTCCCATCTTTGATGGCTATTTAAATCAACTGGGCTTGGACTTGGCATACATGATAAGCTCAGTGCTGGGGTACAAATCAATGGAGTTTATAGAGGAAACTGTGCTAGTGATGATGACAATGTTTTCCCCTGGTAAGGCCCCCATTTGTTATGACTATGCTACATATATCTCTGACAAGATACATGAGCAATTTCTACACTTGTCCAGAGAGAGGGTGTTCATATACACCTCATATATTTATCATCTCATTTTGTACCACCAACATGAGAAGTTCTCTTTTGAAATCAAGAGAACTGATGCAGCAGGAAACCCAAGATCAGTGGTATACTGGAGCTCAGTCTTCCACATCCCTGTATATTCACCATATACATATTCTGAGTTCATAGACTTATTCATCCATCCAGCTTTGTCTCTGCTGTTGACATCACCCCCTCCAAGACTCTCTGATGAGATGCAGAGGATTCTGCAACTGTCCAGTGCCTACAGCATAGGAGATTGGTACTTTTACCAGCATTACACTGTGATTAGAATATATGGGTGTGAGTTGTGCCCATACAGGCTGCCCAGATTTGTGCCCATGAGACTCTTTGCCTTGGAGTATTTCAAGCAATTTGGCAATGCCGACCAGGTACACTTTGCAGGAAAGGGTAAAAAGGCACAGCTTAAAGTTAGAAACCAGCTTGGCCACTTCATCCTAAACAGAAGAGAAGGATGGAAAGAGACAGATAGGATGTTGGAAGGCCTTGGCCTAAAACAAAGCTTCCTTTGGAAGCCCTATGACCCTAACAACTTTATATCCTTAAGAAGGCAGAAATGCAAGCTCTCTAGCTATGAGCATGAGAGCATGTTCCACATTCTAAGACATGCTAATCAACCAAAGTGGAGAAGAAACACACTAGAAGAGCCTGTGTCTCAAGAAGAACTAGTTGAAAGGGCTAGGAGGCATTTGTTAAAAATGGCTGACTTGGAATGTCCTTCTCAGGTGCTTTCTCTGCCAAATCCTCAAACAGGAGTAGCTGCTTCATCCTCTGCAACACAACAAGAGGCAGTGCAAACTACAAATCAAGGGTAGAGCAAGGGCAAGGATAAAGTTATGGAAGAGCCAGAGGAACAACAGGGCCAACAGGGCCAACAATAGGGCCAACAGGGCCATCAACAGCAGCCCCAGCAGGAACAGCAACAAGCAGACCAACAGGGTCAGGAGAAGCAGAAAGGAGAGGCCCAAACAGCTACTCAAGAAAAGACAACACCTATGGCGCCTCCTAGACAGGATTCCAGAGTTGATTCCTCCATCCTCCAAACCCCTCAAAGGGAGGATATTAGCAGAAAAAGAGAGAGGGAAACTCCCCTGACTGAAACATCAGAGAAGAGGCAAAGGCTAAATCCCTTCTTAGAGGAGGAAATGCCAAGTATGGAGGCTTCTGCCAACTCCCTGCAGTAGGAGCAAGATAAGGCAGCATTAGGAGAGGTGAGCTCCTCAGGGCAGCAGCAGGGGATAGCTGCAAGCATAAAAGAGCAGTTCAAAGAGGCCAAAAGAAGGAGTGAGCCAATAAAAAATTGGCTCTACAATCACCTGCTAAACATGGCTCCTCCAAATCAGCAAAGGATCATGTCCGCATTTGATGTGCAAGAGGGCAAGATGACCATGAGCCACTTCACCCCGACAGTGCAGCAACCACAAACTGCTGCAGACTACATCAGGACTAATCTGGAGGTCTTGGCAAAAGACATCCACCCCATAGATCAGATCGAGCAAGTGGCACTCATTAGCAGAGCACGAAAAGAATTACAGAGGGCAAGGGCATCTCTAGGCAATATGCCTGAGATTGCCCCGAAGATGATA
Organism: Pinus taeda; assembly: GCA_000404065.3. Classification (NCBI taxonomy): domain Eukaryota; kingdom Viridiplantae; phylum Streptophyta; class Pinopsida; order Pinales; family Pinaceae; genus Pinus; species Pinus taeda. The sequence goes on from APFE031137862.1 coordinate 3,112, forward strand.
GCAGTGCTCAATTACAGGACAAGTTCCCAGCTGGTAGGAATGGGAATTGGAAATAGGACTGAAACCATCTCTTTAATCAAAAGAGTCCTGACAATGAGGAACCTAATTCAGACCCTGGACAGGAGAATTCAGGATATGCAAGCTGACATGAATAAATTCCAGAATAGGTTCATGGCTTTACAGGAGAGGGGGCTCCCCAGTTTATTAGAATCAGGAAAATTACTCTCACATGAGAAATATGTCAAGAGAGTAAGCACTTTTGCAGCAACACAGATTGCTGAAGCACCAAGCACATCTTCAGGAGCAGGCCCAGTAACAGGGCAAATTCTTTTTGATAGATTAGATAATTTGTTTTTTATTAAAAATGAAGTTGCACACTTATTTGATGAGCCCCCTCATTTTTATAAGTATACAGAGGCTGATGAGACCATGGGGTCAATTTTGAAGCATCAGTTGCCTCCACTAGATACATGGCAGGAATTAATAAGATTACTTTTGAATCAAAGTTAAGTAATCACAACTTTCTCTTCAGCAAAAAGTTTGCATTGCATACACAGCTGGACAAAAGATACATCAGTAGGTATGAAGACGCTGAGCCAACTCAGCACAGGTACTCGGCCGCAACAATAGCATCAGCAAGCACAGGTGGCAGGGCCAAGAAGACACAGGAAAGTGACAGCTGCACAGCACATCATTCAGCAGTTATGATAAAGCCTCTCAACTGACTCCGTGAGCCCCAAAGGTCAAAATTACTCTGACGGAATTTAAGAGCTTTTATAACTCATTTAAGATTATAATTACTTCTCATCTACAAGACATGTACGAGTGTAAGAAGATATTTCCCTCTCAGATGACTCAATGCCTGAGATATTTTTGTATTTGACTTCTATATATTCCCCCTCGCATTTGTTAGCAGGGGTTGGACTCCGGATGTAAGAAATCTCTTGATATCTCTTCTGTTACTCTTATGTTGTAAATATTCAGAAAGCTAATACAAAGGATGATGGGATTTCTCCAAGCATTGTGTCTCTTGTTGTCTTGATGGTGTATGGCTCAAAATTGCAGGATTCCTGTGTATTCCATGGCTCAATAAGTTTTCTCATTACTCTCTGTTACATATATGTTTGCTATACTTTCATATATCTTTTATGCTCTCCATGTACTCAATATCTAAATGGCAAGGAAAAAGAATAGTCCCAGGACTTAATCTTTGATTGCCCTGAGCTCAATCCTAGCTATTTCATATGTTTTCTTCAGTTATGGTATCTAAAGGGTAATTCTTAAGTGCTACCTTTCATGCTATATCATCACAGTGCTCTATTATTTCAGGAATTCAAGTAATTGCTCCTATGTAATAGACCTCTTTCCCACCACCCAGCTTAGTAAAGAATCCTTAATTGGTCCTTGCTAGTTCTTTTTCATTCCACTCTCACAATTTACAGTTTGATTTTATGAAATACACACAGGCCCTATAATTCCAGCTGCACTAAGCCAAGATTTCAAGGAAGCAACAGTTACAGACCCCATTGCCCAATGGATTAGTTTCATATGCAGATAACGCTCTAAAAACTATCAGAAGCATCCTCCCAACCAAACATAAAAAAAAAAATCACACTTTCACTTCATAACTAGCCTAAAAACTTCATTAAAACAGTGACAAACTTTACAGAGAGAGCCCTCTCTGATTACGGCTGGGCTAGAAGCTATAGTCCAAAGATTGGTTAGTGGTTACCCCGGCCGTATTCCCTTGGGAGTCATAGGGGACAACCTGGGTGTTAACAACTACTTTAGAACTTAAACCTGTAAAATTTAAGACAAATGCTTTTGTTACCTCAGCATGCCCACTCTGTAGCTTCTCACAAAATGTCCAGCAACCAGCATCCTAAAAAGCTTGTCTCACACCTTCGTCTCTCAAAGCGAGATCCAATCCCACAGGTTCTGTTCTTTGACATCTTCTAGACCGATGCCCCTTCTTCTCCATTTCGCTTTGAAATTCTTGTGCAGAGAAACACTACCAGCTTCAACTCCAAATTCGAATTCAAACTTTTGAACGCCGGCTCGCTTGCAATCAGTTCCTTTTAAAGAATGAACTCGGTCTCCTCCACAACTTAACAGTCTTATCATACAAATGGATCAATTCATGCAACATTAACAAACATCAGAACACTATCAGCATTACAAACCATTTGAATGATTTTATGTCCGTGGTTATGAACCTATTGGTGGAATGATGGCTTATACTTGCTTGAAAGGATGCCATTCTGACAATAAACGGACGAACATACTGACTCATCCCCCAGACATGACATTCTAAGAATTAGTGCTGCTTAAATCCCCGAATCCGCGATTTCGTAGCGCAGACAGTTATAAGTTAACAATATGTGCTACGAAATGGCTGGTTACTGATACGCTATGAAAGAACTAAAACATCATTGTGCTGCAAAATCAGCCAATAAAATTGCGCTGCAGAAATGCGAAAAGGACTAGTGACGTGTATAAGACAAGACATATCTTATACAATCATGATGGAGGATGACTAATGGATTTTGAAAATGATTCATATGAATATCTTTATAAAACACGATCCCTAAGTAACAAACATAGGGCAACAACCATTAGACACCTATTTTTGGACAACAAAAATTTTATGGACAACATTATGTACATATCACTGCAGTTCTAGGTGATAACACCCTCCATTACTGTTCATTTCAAAATTTAGTGCTCAATCTTGAGCCTTGGCATCCAAAATTGTGCAATCATGACCTCTAGCCAAGCTTGAACTGTGCATTGCGCAATCTTAGACATCAAGCCCAACCCTTGAGCTCTTGATTTGTGCAATTGTATAGTCACCTAGCCTCCTTTTCCTTCCAAAATTGCGTAGTTGGCTGAATCAATGCCTAACACCTCAGTCTTGCCTCATTGAGGTCTCAAATTGCGTAATATTTTTGCTCAGTCCAAGCTTGAACTACGCATTGTGTAGTCTCAAGGCTCAATCCTCACCCTTGACTGTTTGAGTTGTGCAATTGCATAGTCACTGAGCCTCTGCCTTAGCCTTCCCCCTGGTTATGGCTCAGTTAGTGGATTATCATGTAGCATCTTAGACTAGGAGTTTATCAGACTAATGCCATATTCTCATGACTGGATTGCAGATGCAGGAACTCTATCATGCCATGTCAAGATGATGAAGAAGGAGTTATTGAAGGAGGACATGCTAGAATACACATATGGAGCTGAAGAGATAAGAAGATCATCAAAAAAGAAGATGAAGGAACATTGGTCTACAACAAAAGACCAAATATCAAGACCACATGAATGCTCCCTCTGATTTACAATGCTTTGGATGGTATATATGAAGAAAAAATCACATCTCTCATGAATATGAAGCATTGGAAACATCTCTTATTGAAGAGATAAGGACAGAATGAAACTACCACATCATCATGCAATCTATGTCTTTAGTGTCATGTCATGTCCTATCATGACTAATCATGTGAAACATATTTGGTGGATTATGTAATTCTATACTGGAAAATGTATTTTAAGGTGGAAGTCCAAATAATTCAAAATATAAAGCGTCAGGTAAAGTAAAAAATTCATAGGAAGTTAAACAATCATGGGGGTAGTCAAAGAGTCACAAGGAAGGTGAAGCATCACCACTTAGTTATATATACACCCTAATTGTATGAGAAAAGGAATTTTCACCTTGGATCCTCCCGCAAGGCATTAGAGAGACAAACTAGTCCTTTTGTGAGAAAGCGGTGGCTCCAACACTCCATTATTGGAGGTAGTGGTGTTCATCGTATACATGTGTCTTGGGAAATTTTACCTAATATCAAAAGACTTACAGCCAACCCATTTTTCACACATGGATTATGAATATTTGTAAGATTATTATGTGAATGTTTATCAATCATGTTTTCTTTCATCTGTGCTAAAGCAGTTGAACTATCTCAGTTTTTTTGGTACTTATCATATTGAGAATGTGTTGTAATGGGAATTATCATTGTCGAATCCTCATGGAATATTCCGCTAGATATTATAGAGACATTTCTTCTTTTAATGATTGCAATTACTATCGCATCTTTGTGGACTATTGCGCTAGATGTTGAATATATTCTTATTGTTTATGTGGTACTATTACCTCTCTCTTAGAGGCTCACCTCTCTTCCCCTTCCGTAGTAAAATAAATTTGACACACATATGACCAAACACTCACTAGGCACACCCCCTTGTTTTTCGAAGGCACATTTTCGCTCCTCTCTTTTGCTGGCTATTAGAGCTAAGGAAAATATGTAAGAATATATGGTAGTCAGGCCGATATCCTAGATGGGGCTCCTATTCCAAATGGTGTGGGTTCTAATTGGGACTTCACATCGAGAAGACTCCCTTGGTTGATAGATTTCCGACATTGTAAAAAAAATGGCACTAGAGGGAGGGCCAAATGACACACTGAGCCCTTTGAGTTTGTTTTGAATCTCTTATTGTAAATTGATCATCCTCAAATCATACTATTGGGGTGTTTTTATAAATTGTCCCCTGGTGAAATTTCAATCCCCGATGAGTCTCTCCATAACTTGTCTCAACTCAAGTTTGATGGTGAGGGTGATACGTCCTTTGTTGAGCACACGTCTATTTTTCTTAAGTTCTATGAATATTATGAAATTGGTTTTCAAGATGTCTCTTGTATTGTTTTCTTCCTCACCCTTGAAGGTTAAGTTAGCCAATGGTGTCACACTCTACCACCTGCTTCCATTGATTCTCTTAACCATCTCTTCGAGGAGCTTCATTTAACATTTGATAGGTATGATTACCGAGATGTTTATAAAAGAATTGATCAAACTAGAATGGAGCTTGTTGAATTAGTTGAGTATTTCTATAATTGTTTCCTTCACCTTTCTTATGATATTCTTGAAGAAGATATGGATCAATATTTATTGAAACAAAAGTTTGAGCATTTTGTTCATATCTCTCTGCATGGTGAGTCTAGACCACCTGGTGTTTCTTCATCCCCAACTCTTGTAGAGACACCCCTAATTTTAGAGGAGGAACCTGCTATTCCTTTTGTTCCTTGTCTACTTCCATTTTAAGTTCTGATGAAGGTGCCTCCTTTAGATGATTTTAAATTTGGGAAATATGCATATCAAATTCCTAATCCATCTTCTCATCCTCCTTCCATTTTTCATGATTCAAATCCAATAGAGGAAATCCTTGAATGGCTCATGAATCCTACGGTGAAAACAAATTTTTCTATTCCTCAATATGGTATTAACACTCATAATGATAGTCTTGAATCTGATTCAATTTTTTTTCATCCTCTATCATTGCATGCTGTGTCTCTTTCTACCATGGTTTGCTTGATCAATATGCTCCATCAACTATTTTTCCACACTCTGCTAATTTTCAAGTTGTTTGTCCAAATTGCAATTGCATTAAAGATAGTCACATTACATAGGTGGAGGAGCAGGAAGGTGAAGATTCTTTCATTTTTCTTCTCTTTATCAAAATCCTCTATGTGAATATGGTGTCTCCTCATTCTTGATTGATATTGAATCTTTTAATCTCAGTAATGAATCAAATGAAATCAATTTTTTTAGATCCGTAGTATTTTAATAATGAGATTCTATTAATGTATGCAATGATGAATGCCCAAGTGCACTAGTTGATATTTCGGTTTCTCATGAAAATTTTAATTTGAAAGATTTATATCTGGGATATGTTTCAATCGAAGAAAATATTCTTATCGAAACTTCCTCTTTGTCCCACTATGCCTTGTGCTCTCCTCTTTGCGATGAAGATACTTTGTGCTCTTCAAGTTCTTCATTGCATGAGATCAATTCTAAATTAACACAAGGTAGTGGGGTTGTCCATGCTAAAAGAAAAATAATTATATCATTGAGTATCCTTTCCATCTAGTTTCATCTCTTGTTTTGCATGAAGGCAACTCTTCAAATCAACTTGCTCATGAAATTTCTCCATCTCTAGATTTGCACTAAGAATAATATTTTGGCTTCAGTAATTTGGTTGTCGAAGTTGTTAAATATGATAAAATCAGTGACAGATAAGGATTCCATCTCGTTAATAGTGATCTCATCAAACTTAGTGAAAGCAACTATCCTCACATCACGCTTGATCTCGTTCAATCTTTGGAATGCGATTTTACAATCCTTGAAAGTTTTTGTACTTTCCAGAGAGTCGAGCACTTCAACTTCCATTGATGGTTATGTCAGGATCATGCAACTTTGGTAAGACCCCTAAATTGAGTCAGGTCTAGTTTTCCTCACAAAACTCTTCTTTCTGCATGGGTTCAATTGATGTAAATTATTTATTGAAATATATTTGGCATTGTCGATATGATCTTTCGAATTTGCAAGATTCAATTTCTGACTGAATTCAAGATGATCCATCTTCATGCAAATATCCTGTATCAAACTCAGGTTTGGAATGTGTATCTCTCATAGAATCATGGAACTACGAAGTTGATTATTCTAAAGATTATATTTGGCCAAATGAGTCGTACATGTCACACTCTTTTGAAAAAAATCAGCACCCAATCCTTCTTATGAATATTCTGTAGCTAATATTTTTCTTCATCGCACCTAAAATCCTCTTGAGTGTCAGTGAATGTATGGATTATTTGAACAATCAAATTCTTCTTCACTCATTTTACCCTGAATGGTTTCATGTGTTTACCATACTAGCATTCCTTTTTTCTTATTTCGACAATTATAATGCTAGTGTAGTGTGGAACGAGTTACAAGAAAATCGTTTGTTACATTCATCATGTGAGGAAGATGATTCTATTATGTTGGTCATTCATAAAAATGTTCAAGTTGGTTTATCTTTGGTAACTTAAAACTGGGAATCTCATGCTTTAATCAATCCATCTGATCATGATTCTATCTTTGATGTCTGTTGTTCAACTTACTATTTTCCCATTAGCACATCCAATGACAGTTGTTTTACACCCTTTTATATTTATGGTTTAACTTATCACTACTCGGGTAATTTTCAAGAAGTTGGGGAACTTACACACTCACTAATCATTATGTCAAATCCTTACTTCCTTGACATGTCTACTGAATATGATCAGATCTATTTTCCCTCACAATATTCTCATCGTAATCCCATGCCTCTAATTGAAAATTCATATTTTTAGAGGATTGTTATGAATTTTACGATCCAATCGCTAAATGGTAGGAGAAATCTTAGTTGGTAGGTTCCATCGCAAATAACAAGTTTATGAAGGAACAACCTAACCGAATCTCAATAATTTAGGGTCCCTCTTCTACCCATAAATAATGACAACGCACATTATTATTTAAATAGATAAATAAAGGTGAAAGAAGAGAAAGGATTCCTGCGTAGAGAGGTGAAGTAAGCAACTCCATCAGGGTACTATCCAGGATCACTGGCAGCAGAGCAATGTTTTTGTTCCTCAAGTGAATCCACTAGGTACTGTCTAGGCCTACTGGTAGTAGAGCAACACCAGAGATGAAAAATATACTTTGAAAATATAAAGCTCGTGAAATTCATTACCCTATCCTGATTTGAAACATTGTGTGATCACTGATATTATGTTTTTTATTAACTGAGTAAAGGAATGAAGGGGACTATGTTTATGCACGTGGTGAGTGGGGAATCCATGGTAATATAAATGATGAATCAATACTTCCTAAAGAACTATACCCTGCATGAAATAATTGACCAATGTAGAGAAGTTGGAGTTCTACGAGTGTGTCGCCAACTGTTATCGCTGCGACAAACACCCTCCAAATTTTTTCCTACACTCGAATTTTGGAGCCTACTATAGATCTTGCGATTGGTCATTCTATAGTCACTTCTTGGTTAATTGATGCTTTTGAGCTCCCTTCTTGGATTGGAAGTTTCAAGGGTACTTGCTCACACATGATCAGTCCACAAAAATTTCATGAGTGCATTATTTTATGCAAGCTTGAACAAGCATAACATGGTCCATAAAAACTGTTCCTATGCGATGTCCAATCCATATTAACAGTCAGTACACATTGACATTGATAGTTTCTCACTTCTACCTGCGTTTGTACTTCTATTTCGGTGAGTTTTGCAAATTGTTTCTTTTGTGTACCTTTGTTTTCATGAGTTTCAATTTCATGTTTTCAACTGTCGCTTTTGCTTTCTTTCACTCTAATTAGTGTCATTTTCATGTTATCTTCACTCCGGCATGTGTTTCTTTCACTATTGCTCGCATATTGCAAGTGTCATTCACACTTTTATTTTCATATGGAAAGTGTCGTAAAGTGGAGTTTTGTTTGTTTCAAAGGTAAATATTTGTGATAATGAGTTGTTATTATCATGTAGACATGTTCCACACTCATTCCAAAAGTTTCACACACTATCACACCTATGTCGTCATTGTCGTCACAAAGTGTATCTTTAGTGTCGCACTTGGAATGGGTTGTCGCAATGTTGTTACATTAAGGAAAGTATGTTGTTCATATGTTTTGAGTGTTCCATGTTGTGTTTTCAAGTGAAATAAGTGTATGATCATGTTCAAGTCTTGATTTTATTCAACTTCTTCTCACTGATCCAACACTTAGTCAAAATTGGAAAAACTCCTGACCAGGTCACTTAGCCTCATCCAACCCTTCTGAAATGCATGCTATGTAGTATCAACACTCAAGAAACAACCTTGTTTCTTGGTACTACCTAATGTGTAGTCTCTACCTCCTAGAATTTCATGTTTCGCAACCTTAGTGCTCAAGCCCAACCCTTGAGTCCCAGAACTACACAATATTTCTCTGCAAGCAAGCCAACACTGTGCATTGCGTAGTCTTTGTCCTCAAGCCTCTATCTTGAGCTCCTAATTTGTGCAATTTTCATAATCACCTAGCCTCTTGTCCCTCTAGTATTGCACATTTCACAATTTTAGTGCTCAAGCCTAGGCCTTAGCTTTTGAAACCGCAGAATCATGGTTTCCAACGAGACCTAAACTATGTTGTGCAATCTCAGACTTAAAGCTCATCCCTTTAGCTCTTAAGTTGTGCAATTGTGCAGTAACCAAGCCTCTTCTACTTTCCAAAACTGTGCATTTCATTGAATCAATTCCCAACCCCTCAGTACAACTCACTGAGCTCCCAAACTACACAATATTTTTTATCAGTCCAAGATTGAATTGTGCATTGCTTAGTCTCAAGGCTCAAGGTTGACCTTTGATTGCATGAGCTGCACATTTACACAATTGATGAGCCTCTTCCTTAGCATACCACCAAGTTATGGCTTAGTTAGTGGATTATAATGCAACATCTTAGACTATGGGTTTATAAGACAGATGTTGTCTTGTCATGAGTGGATTGAAGATGCAGGAAATATATCATGTTATGGAAAGATGATGATGAAGGAGCTGCAAAAGGAGGACATGCTAGAAGACACATATGGAGTTGAAGAGATAAGAAGATCATCATACTAGAAGATGAAGGAACATTGGGCTATAACAAAAGACCAAAGACCACGACCACGTGGAGATTCCATCTGATTTACAACCCTTTAGAGGGTAGATATGAAGAACAAATAATATATCTCATGAAGATGAAGCATTGGACACATCTCTTATTAAAGATAGAAAGAAAGAAGCATCAAGAAGGACATCTTAGCACTACCACATTATCATGTAGTCCATGTCATCAGTGTCATGTCATGTCCTATCATGAGTCATCATGTGTCACATCTTTTGTGGATTACATAATTATATATTGGAAAACATATTGTAAAGTGGAAGTCTAAAGGAAACATTCATAATATGAAGAGTCATGTAAAGTAAAAAATTCATAGGAAGTCAAACAATCATGGGGGTAGTTAAAGAGTCACAAGGAAGGTGAAGCATCACCTCTTGGTTATATATACATTGCCATTGTATGAGCAAAGGACTTTTCACCTTAGCTCCTCTTGCAAGGCTTTAGAGAGATAGACTAGTTCTTTTAGGGAGAAAGGAGTGTCTCCAATTGTTGGATTTGTGGGGCCTAACCTAGGTTCAACGTTAGTTAGCCAAACATATCCCTACACTACTCACCCTTTCGGCATCAACCCATGGAGCACAGACCAAAGTCTCACTGGAAGTAGTATGGGGGGATGTTGGAACCAAGTTTCTGCACCTTGAGATGGTCGTGATGTCAGTTTATACCCTCAGCCCCTATTTTCGCATAGGTCGCTAAGCCTTAAGGCTCTATTAGTCTTCCCTTTATTTTTCCCTTTATTACCTCCGTGAAGGTGTATGATTGACCTTCACACAACCTTAACCCATGGCTAGGTACTTTCATGTAGCTATGACAATGTATTGTATAGGTTCCCAAGTTATCTCAAGTGTTTTACTTATCTTATTAATCAATCAAAGTTAGCGTCATGTAAACTGATATCCTTACTTGCATTCAATTAACCAATACAATCACATATATTCGCGCATTACATAAACATTGCAAATTAAATGCAAAACATAATATAATCAAATGCATTAACAAGAATTAAATACACAATAATTGCATAATACTTCTCTTTATTGATATCTTCCAGTTTAATACAGACTCTATCCACCTTGCGCACACAGCTGTAAGGGTCTGTGCACTTAGCTGTGAATGTCCATGCTAGGCCTCTGCGCATTCAGCTGCAAAGCCTCTACCTAGGCTAAGACCCAAGGACACTTAGACTTCTCTACCCAAAATCCAATGCTTCACTCTTCACTGCTCCCTACTCTCTACTTAGAGCTTACTTAGTTAGCTAGGTAGATCTTTACAGCTGACTTGACACTTTACAAAATAAGGGCAGACACCCCTTTATGAATCTTGACACCTTCGCACGCCACAACCACAAAATGAGGAGACTTTATAAATTTATTACAAAATTATCCCAAAACAAGGGCTTTTAGCCCCAAAAATTCTCTTGGGGGAACCTATTCCCAATAGGCCCCCAACATAAACATGCTGACTCACCCTCGAGTCACTTTGTAGGCATGGAGATATTGGCGTGAAGACCTTCCACCTCGACCTGTATGACGACAACTTCTGTGGCGCACTGTGAGACGGCCTGCTTCACTTCCTCAACCAACTGCTCTGTTGCTGGTCTTGAACTATCAGCCTGAAGCTTCTACTAAGTCTCTTGTAGATTAGCAATATTGCCTTCAATGGAGGCCATGAACAAATAACCTTCGTCCAATCAAGGCTTCAAGTGTGCCTTCAGTACTGCCTCTTTATGCTGCACTACATGTACCTGTTCCTTCAATGTTTTGGCCTCTTGCAACTTCGCCAGTCTTTGTGTGAGAGTGATAGTGCACGCTGTACCTTTTACTTCGTCATAGCGCTACTCCAGTTCTTGTGCATTTGTCTCCAACCACTGTAGATTAGGATCCTCCTGCAGGCTCATCAGGACCTCGAACGACTATTCAAAAAGCTGTGTGGAGTCTGCTACTACACTATCTACTGCTGTTATCGCCTCTGTGATAGTAGTTGTGCGTTGTTCTTTTACTTCTGGAAGAGTTCAAGGTTGGGCCTTCAACTGTAAATCTACAATCTGTAGGTTTAGATCCAGCTGAACCTTAGCCAACTCTGTGTGAGTGTCACACACCCCTGTAGCAAGCTTATAGACTTGTTCATATGCCTCCACATCATTAGGAATGGCCAATTTGGGTACCATTCAGTAGGCTTCCCTCACGGCCTTGATCATGGGCATATTTGTGTTAGTAAGCTCCACCACAGAAGTGAGGGTGGTGTCTCGCTGTAGGGCCATTTGCACATTATTAATCTTTTTCTCATTAATTACCTACAAAGCACACTATTCGTGGGCAATCATCTCCAAGATCACTCCATCTTGTAGCAGGTGGAGCGCCTTGCTAGGGAGTGCTACCAAGTTCAACCCCACTCCCTTGAGTGTGCTAATAGTAGGTCTGTTAGCTTTGTTTTCAATGGTCAGTGCTCTATTTGGCAGCACTATCACTCAGGAGTCCTTCACATGCAACATCTCGGGAGCTTCTGAGGTACCGATAGCGAGGCTGGTGGACACCATGCATGCCTGTGATGCGTGGGTTTGAAACTCATGCAGACTCATCTGGATGGACCCCAATAGTTGCTGCTGCTACTACTCGAATTGACGCAGTACCTCCGCTATGACATCTCGCACAATGTCTCCAATGTCATGCAAATCTCCCTCTACGAGGGTGAATTGGTCCAACGACGTCTTACTAGCCTTGGATTTCTTCCGCGGCCCCACCTTTTCTTATTCTCTTGGATGTTTGATGCAATACGACACTGTCTACGAGTCCACTCGATGCTACTCTATTTGTTCGTCTGTTCCTTCCATTGTTACGGGCGAAGGTGACCTCATGCCTTTGCCAGAGCCTCACTCTGTTTCACTTGTCTGCTTTTCTATCTACTGGGAGGCATCGTGCTCTTCCTGGGCATTATTAGCGGTCTCCTTCTTCTTTTTCTCTTCTAGCTGTGCCATGTTGAGCTTGGCTTCCTCCTTTTTGCGTTGTGTAGTAGATTTTCTCGACCCCACCACTAAGTCTGAGGTAGTGCACCACTCTATTAGACAACGATCAAGAACTGCACCAATCACATCGTCTGTTTCCAAGTAAGGAAAGTCATTACACATTTTCTCAGGATTCTTCCGTGCCCTAATCGATATGCATTGAAATTATGCCTTGAACTCTGCGTACTCCTACATTTTGGAGAACACAATAGGTGACAATCGCAGTTTGCAATTGATAGCCATGTGTATGTTCATTTCTATCAAAATCTAGAAGATCTTGCTATCCTTGATGCATTGAGCATCCTTGGTCACCCATAACAAAGCATATTTTGTGGCTTCTGGTAGGTTTGGCACGAGTGAGGGGAATTGAATGTCTTTCAACAACTCCTGAGCTAAGAACACAATGGACAGAAAGAGCCATGCATAGTGGAAGGTCTTACTGAGCTCATGTGCCTTGCGACAGTTCACAAGGAACTCACCACATAGATAGCACAACTAGTTAAACTGGACCCCTTCAGTGCATTGGGCCACTAGAGTGACGACTAGTGCCGACACTTCATCGGCGTGACACTTCCTCGTAACTTTTCCTGCCAAAATCAACTTGGCCACCTTGACCGCAGGGTTGTAAATACTTGAGATGGCATAACCTCACGACTTCTTCACACGCTTGAACTTCTCCTTCATGGCCTTTGCGAGGGCCTACTCGCCACCTTTTCTGCCAAACATCATGGCCATCTTCTCCCCTATATATGGTAGTTGCATGATCCTATTGATCAACCTGTTGGTGATGGGTATCGACTCCTCTAGCCGCAGACACCCATCATGCACCAAGCATAGCAACTGCTTGATGACCAATACTATAATGGGTGTGTGATTGTAGTGCATAACCTATAGTAGATTGAGCAGACCTACCTTCTCTACTCCCATGAGCCACTTCCGCAGTTCCAATGCAGTCATCCTGGTGGTTGTGTGAACAATGCGGTGCATGAGATGTTTTGTCTCCAAGTACAAGAACTTTTCATGGTCAGCGAAGTCCCAATCTTCTAGTTTCAACAGAGGAACCCGCTCCAAGTGTGATCCTTTAAAAACAATCTCATCTAGCAATAGAGGCATGTGTAAGGAAACCTTGCTTTTGTCAATGTCCTTTGGAACCTTGGTCTCACTTGTGTGTGGAGGGACGTACTCGGGAAACTTAGTGATAGGTTCAGAACCCTCGACTTCAACTTCCTCCACTTCCACCCCCAAATCCTCATCATCCATAGGGATGTCCTCAATTTCTTCCTCCTCCAGCTCCAAGTTAATGGTTTTACCCTTTTCCTATGTAGTGGGCTTGTCCTTTGGTGGGTTTCTTTTGGGCAACGTGTGCACTGGTATCACAGCCTGCGTTCCCTTCTTATCCTTGACACACTCCTTAGTTGGGGTAGGCTTCAGTCTAGTAATCTGTGGTGACTTGGGGACTTCAGCTAGTACCTATGCAACCTCTGGAGAAGCTCCCTCTGGCTCCATAACAACCTCCGGCACAACCTCCTTGGCTGTCACTGCTTCGGTGTCCATAGCTGCGGACCCTGGGATAAAATCATGGTTGAAATTGCAGTTGGACTCTGGAAACTGATCACACACTATGTAATCGAGTAATTATTCAAAGAATGTGTGGGTCATGCACATCTAAGAGCTCACCAACTTAATGTTCAAAATTCCAATTGTTTTTCGTTGGGCCTCCACTTGTAATTTATAGGCCATTTTGAATTCAAATCTGATCATTCCCCCCACATTTGGTTCATTAATGCCAGATTGGCGGCAAATTTCCAAGGATATTACCCATAAATTTTTTCTTAATGCCAACCACCCACTCCATTTGGCCACATTCTTACCCTCAAATCATGAACAGTGACTTTAACAGTCACTTTCCAGCTGACCTACGCGATTTTTTCCTAGGTAGCACAACTCTCTTCGTGCTGTTGTGAAACCTGTGACATTTCCTCATTCCACACAATCCTCCAATCACACAGTTCTCGAGTAGTGTAGTTTATAGTCCCGTGCCTCCTTTTAGCTACCTAGAGTGGTAAGACTATTCTACCTTTGTATAGTCACCTGGCCAGATCACTGGTGTATGGATTCAATAGGCTTCCATTCACCTTCCCTGGGAAGGGATCTCTGTTCAACTTAACCAAATGAACTGATCCACCGTCGGTAATATCCTTAATGACATAAGGCCCTAGCCAGTGCATTCTGAATTTCCATGGACATTTATCAAACTTGTTGTCATATAACAAAACTAGATCATTTACCTTAATGGTGCGCAACTTAATGTGTCATTCATGCCATGCTTTTTCGCCCTGCATTTGGACCTATGTGTGAAATCCAACCATTATTCTTTCTTCTTCAAGCTCAACAAGTTGTGCGAGCCTCTCTTCTAGGGCTCTGCGATCTGTCATACCTGTGAGTGCCACTATGCACAGACTAGGCACAGTGTATTCCATGGGCATCACTGCCTCAACACCATATACGAGTCTAAAGGGTTTTAGTCCAGTGAACTTTTAACATGTCGTTCGATAGGCCCATAGTATGGCAGGTATGCACAGGTCCCAATCACTTTGCTAAGCATTGAAAACCTTGGTCAGCACATTCTCCAACACCTTATTGAAAGCTTCCACCATCCCATTAGCTTGTGGGTGATAAGGCATGCTTTTCGGCTGATACACCCAAAATTCCTCCATCATCGCACTGATTTTTTTGTTCAGAAAGTGCGTACCACGATCACTCATCAAAATATTTGGACACCCAAATCGCGTCAGTACATACTCAAAGAGAAACTTCACAGTGGTTGCACCTACACAGTCCTTCATAGGTTGTGCCCCCACCCATCGAGTCAAATACTTAGTCGAGGTGATAATGTACCTCACTCCCATCTTCTTCCCTTGGGGCTAAATGGGTCCCAAAAAATCTATTGTCCATTTCTCGAAAGTTTGTAACATCATCTGTGGGTTCATAGGCAGCTCATCTCTCTGCGATGGCCTACTAGTCCTTTGACACACATCACACGCCTTGCAGTAAGCTTTTGAATCTTGATGGAGGGTTAGCCACCACAACCTTGCATGTAGAATCTTCTGCACGGTCGCTCTTCCTGCATAATGGCCTCCCGCGATGCCCCAATGAGCATCCATGAGGATACTGCTCCTTTCAAACCCTGGTACATATTGTCGTAATACTTCATCAGACCCCATTTTGTACAGATGTCCAACAATGACAAAAAATTTTGCCACACGCACTTGTAACTCCTTTTTCTACTAGATGGTCTAGCCTTCTTGGATAGTTCCTATCGTTAAGAAGTGTAGGATGTCTTCAAAGTGAGAATCTGTGACATGCACTACAAATAGCTACATGTAAGGCAATGCCTCCTCCAAATTAGTGGGATCTTCCCCTATTTCAATGCGTGACAGATGGTTTAGTACCGTGTTCAGTTGTCCAAGCTTCACAATAACTTCAAAATTACACTCCTGTAATAATAACAACCACCTACATATTCTCCCCCCCAACACAGGCTTATTGACTAGGTATTTCAACGCAGAATGATCCGTATACATCTTAAAATGTCCACCCAGCAAATAGTTTCTAAACTTTTGGAGCACGTATACCATGGCCAATTCTTCGCACTCGGTGGTGGAGTAGTTCTTCTCAGCCTTGGATAACCTCCTTCTTGTGAATGCTATAGGATGGTCCAATTCTCCTCCGCCAACCTATTTTAGTACTACTCCCAGTGCTATACATGATGCATTTACATGTACATGAAACTCCTTCTTCCAATCCGGGAAGACTAAAATTGGCGCGATGACCATTTTTCATTTCAATACATCCAAACTTTTCTAATAGTCCTCGTTCCAATAGAATGTGACATCCTTTTTCAACAACTTCTCCATAGGCGCGGTGATCTGGGCATATTCCTTGATAGACTTCCTATAATACCTCGTATGTCCCAAGGTGGCGCAACTGTTTCACACTCCTCAGTGCCTCCAAGTTAAGTATCACTGCGAGATTCACGGGATCTACCATCAATCTCCTGTTTGCATAGCACATGACCCAGCAAAGTCCCTAAAGGGACACAAAACAAACATTTCTTTAAATTGAGTGCGATCTGGTACCTTTGCCAAGTATCTAGCATTAAGCACAAACTTCCCACATGGCGCTTTACCAGCCCAAACACAGTCTAGTAATCAAAGTACACCTCCAGAAACTTATGAATGAAGTCTCTAAATGTAGTAATGACTACGTGCGAAAAAATCACTGGCGCATTCTTTAATCCGAAAGGCATTACAGTGTACTGAAAACATACCCATTTAGTCACGAAGGTCTTCTTGCTTCTATCTTCAGGCACGATTTTGATATGATTGTACCCAAAGAACCCATCAGTGAAGGAGTACGCTTCCTAGCCACCTA
Organism: Pinus taeda; assembly: GCA_000404065.3. Classification (NCBI taxonomy): domain Eukaryota; kingdom Viridiplantae; phylum Streptophyta; class Pinopsida; order Pinales; family Pinaceae; genus Pinus; species Pinus taeda. Next base: position 20,041 of record APFE031137862.1, read on the forward strand.
CATTATCCAATACCTCATTAGTGAATGGAGTCGGGAAAGGATCATGCACACAAGCATCATTCAACTTCCTGAGATTTCCACATATCCTTATTTCATCCTTCTACTTCTTTTCCTGTACCACCATTTGGCTTACCCAATCATATTCCTCTACAGGCTCAATGATTCTTGCTGTGAGCATCTTATCCAAATCTAAGTGGACCTTCTCCTTATACTTCTGATTGACATGGTAAGGTCTTTTCTTAACTGACTTCGCTTCTAGTTTTGAACGTGATCTTCCTAACACCAAGGTCTCCTATTATCCCCTTTAACTCCATAAAGTTGGTGGGGAAGAAATCCTATTATTCATGGAGAAATTTAGCGACCTTATCTACCGTCACGTCATCCCATTAATTCCCAATCTTCATGAATTTGGGCTCTGCCTCCATACCAATATTTACTTGTTTCGTTTTCAGTGGTGTGGTTATATTAGGATTCTCAATCTATGGTCCCTCAACCTCATGGTGACCCTTGGTTTTAGGGATATTAATATTTCATGGGTCCTCATCTTCTTCTTCAGTAGTCACATTATAGAATTCCAATGTATAGCTTAGCTGAGTAGTCCAATCGGGTTGAGCTAGACCCAAAGGATCCTATAGTATCCTAAAGATTGCTGCTTTAACTTCTTGTAGCACTTCATCAATACAGTCAAACCGGCCTTTGAAGCTAAATGTCATTATGAACCCTTTTTGCAGAATATCCCATTCACCTGTGCCATGGCAGAGCTCTATCTCCAAGTACTAGTTCATTGGGATGACATCTAGGGTGTGACAGAACAAGTACACCCATTCAATATGGGGCTTCGATCCATAGGCCTTAGCCCATTTGGCCATGTGTGCATGTGGATCATCCTTCCCATCATACTTTTTTGTCTCTCATGCCTTTGGCTTCCCAAAGCATGTTTTCATCATCCTCCTACACTCGCTCCAATCATCAAAACTACCCTTGTGTGTACCCCACCATTTCACAGGCATAGTGCGCAGTGCCTAGTCCAAAGCTTGGAAGTGTTGCTTCTCTAGTACTTGCCTCTCAAATGCATCCAAAACACATCCATATCTTTCAAGCCATCGTAAATGGGCATATTTCTTACCTATGACATCACACAACGCAATGACCAGGTCATCATGTTACAGCTCAGCGTGGTTACTTCATGTAGCCGATTCTGCCAACGCTCTAATTCTTCGTCCGAGTCTGAGTTGCAGGAACTCTCACGATCCCATGTAATTCGTCCATTTGCTGTCAGATTCACCCAATCTTGGTCTCACGCTATTATCTTATATATGTAGTCCAAATTGTCATCGCTTTCGTAATCTTAGACTGGTTCAGTATAGCGCGATCCTTTAGCAGGATCTAGGGGTACTATTAGAAAAAGTGATTTCTTTTCAAATATCATTTTTTGTTTGTTTAGGTTGATTACCCCATTCATGTCAGTAGCCCAATCAATGCCAAGGAGTGTAGGGTAGGGGTTGCTGTCATCCACAATTTTTATTAGTTCAAAATCAGCCAATGCACTCGCGCCTTCAATATCTACAGTTACTCCTTGCAGCCATCCCATGGGGATGATCTTTTGCTGATTTTCCATCCTTAACTGAATCAGAGACCACTACAGTGTGGGTCTCCCCATCCATTCCCAAATTTGATTTGGCAAAATGTTCATGTCTTACCCTAGATTCAGAATAACCTGATCCATTTCATATTCCCCTATCTGCACCGTGAGTCTCATCTCACACCTTTTCCTTGCTTTATGCTTACCAATCTTCTATACCACACGTTGTTCACCCAGAGCATTTCCGGTGCATCTATTTATATGTTCTTGTAACACCTTCATAGTCTTACTATCACGTAGCAGCTTCATGCAGGTCTCTAGAGAGGTCGTAAGCATAGAAGGGTCCATTTCCTGAACAGGCTTATCCTGGCTCTGTGAGGTAGAGGCCTCAACAAAGCTCTTTTTTGCTTCCATGAATGTTTCGCGTGTGCGCTCCAAATCAAATTCATCCCTATTCTTTGTAGCTTTGCCAACCCATGCTCTGTCTTTAGGTTGTTTCCCCTTATCGTTGCCCATTGCAATTCCACTTCGGATCACTATATTCACATTTAAATCCTCTTCGCAAGGCACAACCCTCTTCATCTGCAGGTTCTGAGTCGGCTGCGATGGTAGCACCCCTTTTTTGCTTATGCTTATTATCAATGTAGGATAGTCCTCCATCTCATGATCAAACTTAGTACAATATTTGCATGACAGACCTGTTGGGTTAGTGCATTCACAGGCATCATGTCCTAGTTCTCCGCAATTGTAACAAATCAACTGTTCCCAACCTCTGCCAGGTCCTCCTTCACCTCGATGTCATCTGTGCCCCAAAAAGCCTGTTCCTGCCATCCCAACGCTTTGGTCAGGTGGCCGTGTTTCTGCCTGAACTCTATAGGTGGGTATTCTATCCATCATCAATTCATAACTTTAGTAGTTGTGCTTATCATGCCCTACGAACCTGAAGAAGTTGTAGAATAGTTGCTACAGTGTTTGTACAAACTTCTGTAGCAAATGACAATTATTATTCATATGTTTCCCTACTACCTGACATATAGCACACCACAATGTAGGCCCCATGCCCGGTCTTGCTTGGGCTTCTGGCCTCAAAGGCATCGGTCCTCCTCCTACAATATAGTTCGCAAAGACCAGGCAGTGGTATTTGTCATGCCCCTGACCTTTATGTTTTAGGCACCATATGTCTTCTCGCATCTCTGATTTAACTGTTCTATCCTACTTCAAAATTTTCATTTCGAGGCAAAGATTTTGCAACTGTGCATGGATTTGTTGAACCCCCATATTTAGATCTTGCATCCATGTTTCATGAAATCTTATGGAAATCTCCAAGGCCTCTGCCTGAGTCGTAATCTTCTGTTGTTATAGTGCAACCCTTAGGTGAGGCAGGAGAGAAGCCATGAACCACTCGTGGTGTTGTCCATATGTTAAGTTCATATTAGCTTCATAGATTTTACACTTCAATATTTGATCCAATTACAAAGGTGTCTCACCTAGTTTCATCGTGATTCCTTGAACCCCACAATCGACTGCACCTCAGATTCAGGCCTACTGAACTCTTTATTCAGCGTGATCTGGATCTCTACCAACCCAACTTTTGGGTTATCATTAGAGTACTTGATGTACGAAATTAGTGCACAATCCTGTAAAGAACTAACTAATGCTAACTTATTCATGTGATTGCTTGTAACACCCTGAGCTTCCCATACAACTTTTACAACGAACCAAAACTAGTCCAAGTCCTCATTAGCCCTTAAACAAAGGCAACTTCACTGAATTCGCCATGTTGAACTGTGGTGGAGGTGGCGGTGGTGTGGGCGAGGTCACAGGGGGCGATGGTGGTGAGGGTGGAGGTGGTGCTAGTGGAGGTGGTGCTAGTGGAGGTGGTAATCGTGGAAACCCTCATTTTATCAACTGAATTTCACTTCGCGGAGAAGCCTGCACTACTCCCTCTTCGTCACTCAAAGGAGGTGAAATCAATGGGCTATATTCGAGATCCTTTCTTTCTTCATTCCTATAAGTCTTTCAACTTTGCGTAGCTATGAACATCAATGTAGCTGTATAACCCATTTTTCACACAATAACATCTTAATCCAAGTGTTTAAGAAATTCAAGTACTTACATCATGGGCCTTTGAAAAAGCACCGCTCCACCTCACTGTAACTGATTGAGGTATCGACCGCGAATTCTATCACAAACCCCTTATGATATGATTGAGCCAATGATCGACAGTGTGGGTGATCTTATTCTCAGAGGCTCTAGTCTCTGTACTAACTCCGGGGTCTAGAAAATAGGACTGTCAAGCCTCCACCTTCCTTGGCTATCTGCTAGCTTCGCAATACACTCGTATAACTCAATTGGAAAGGAAAAGAAAAAGATCTTATGGATTTCTGTATACATGTACCTGTCTAGCCACTATTCCATTGTCAGCAGTGGATTTCTATTATCTTGAACCATGAATTCGTGGATCTTCCTATCCAAACAATCTTTGACCTCTTTCTTAGTTGGATTCCAGTGATACGACATCACACATGTCTTATGCAAATTCCGGTCCCGACAATGGAACCATTTGATGGTTTTGTGGGGCCTGACCCAGGTTCAACTTTAGTTAGCCAAACAAATCCCTACACTACTAGCCCTTTTGGCTTCAGCCTACGGAGCGCAGACCGAAGTCTCACCTAAAGCAGTATGGGGGGATGTTGGAACCAAGTTTCCACACCCTGAGATGGCCGCGATTTCGTTTTATACCCTCAGCCCCTACTTTCACACAGGTCGCTAAGCCTTAGGGTTCTGTCGGTCTACCCTTTATTCCGCCCTTTAGTATATCTGCAAAGGTGTATGACTGAACTTCATGTAGCCTTAACCCATGGTCAAGGTACTTTCACGTAGCTATGACAATGTATTGTATAGGTTCCCAAGTTATCTCAAGTGTTTTACTTCTCTTATTAATCAATCAAAATTAGCGCCGCATAAACTGATATGCTTACTTGCATTCAATTAACCAATACAATCACATATATTCGCACATTACATAAACATTGTAAAATACCCAAAATGCAATATAATCAGATGCATTAACAAGAACTAAATACAAAGTAATTGTATAATACTTCTCTCTATTGATATCTTCCAGTTTAATACAGACTCTATCTGCCCTGCGCAAACAGCTCCAAGAGTCTGCGCACTCAGCTACGAAATTCCACCCTAGGCCTCTGTGCACTCAGCTACAGAGCCTCTACCTACGCTAAGAGTCGAGAACACTTAGAATTCCCTACCAAATCTCCAATGCTTCACTCTTTACTGATCTCTACTCTCTACTTAGAGCTTACTTACTTAGCTCCTTTGTATACAATCCCATGGTTCGCGGAACATGGGTAGATCTTTACAGCCGACCTGACACTTTACAAAATAAGGGCGGACAACCCTTTACGACTCTTGACACCTTCACGCTTCGCGACCACAAAATACATATACTTTACAACTTTATTACAAAATTATCCCAAAAAATGGGCTTTTAGCCCCAAAACTGTTCTTGGGGGAACCCATTCCCAACACCAATGCTCCACTATTGGAGCTAGTGGTATTCATCGTATACATGTGTCTTGGAACTTTTAATTAATATCAAAAGCCTTATGGCCTACACGTTATTCATGCATGGCATATGAATATTTGTAAGACTATTATGTAAATGTTTGTAATTCATGTTTTCTTTCATCTTTGCTAAATTAGTTGAACTATTTTGGTTATTTCAGTACTTATCATATTGAGAATGCTATGTAATGGTAATTATCATTGTCGCATCCTTGTGGACTATTCCACTAGAAATTACAGTTATATTTCTTATTGTAATGGTTTCAATTACCATCACATCTTTGTGGACAATTCCAGTAGATATTGAACAAATTCTTCTTGTTTATGTGTGTCTCTACTAGGGTGGTACTATTACCTCTCTCTTAGAGGCTCACTTATTTCCCCCATTCACAATAAGAGAAATTTGACACAAATACAACCGAAAACTCACTAGGCACACCCCCTTGCTTTTTGAATGCACATTTTCACTCCTCTCTCTTGTTGATAGTTAGAGCCAAGGAAAATTTGTAAGAATATACGGCAGCCGAGTCGATACCCCAGATGGGTATCCTATTCCAAATGGTTTGAGGTATAATCGGGACTTCACATCAGGGATACCCCCTTGGTTGATGAACTTCTAGCAACGTTAACATAGAGCGAGTTATATTCTCTTTGGGTAATATTTGATACCATTGAGTGGTATCAGAGCATGTTTCAATACTCGGATCGGATGGGATAGATGCATGTGGTTATGCATGCATTGTCATGGTTATGGCTTTCATGCATGAGGGCATGGTATTCAGTTAGTATTATCATGCATGATGTTGGCTTATTGATATGATTATGATTATTCATATATTTTTTCTAATGTGTATTGATTTTGGAGATGAGATAACCCTCCCTTGAACGTCATTGAGGTATGACTTTGATTATGGTATCTATCGGTTTATTTGACATGGAATATTTGCAAGAAGAAGAGAATAAAAGATGATGAGAAAAATGGTGGACTACAATTCATGTGACTCTCCTTACAGATTAGTTAGGCTGCAAGGACATGAGTATTCTACTCATATAGTAGACACATTGAGGAGTTTGAGGGAAGAGATCAAAAGTTACAAGGAAGACAATGATAAGTTGGTTGAGGCTTAGGAAATACTTGCAAGGGCTCAAGAAAAGAAGGTAGAGGTTAATGAAATGGTCCTTCAGAGTTTGTCAGACTTGTAGAGACAAGGACAACTGATTATTAGCCAATAATAGGAAGAGAATAATAATGGGGCATATGGTAATAGGTCTCAATTAGGATACAAGTCAGATAGAGGGGACATAGTCAGAGGTGGCAGATATTTTGATACACCTAACATGAGGAATAATATGTATGGGCTTCATTCTAGTTCCTCATCAAGGAGACATCACCATCATCACCTCCATCATACTTATAGGAGGAGTTAGTGCTTTCCAGAGGAGTTCAAGAAAGTCAATCCTCCTACATTTGATGGAGATATGAAGAATTCAAAAGACGCAGACGCATGGTTTCCTGGGATGAAGAAATTCTTCAGATTGTATAACTATTCAGAAAACATGAAAGCCAAGATAGCTACCTTTAGTCTTAATGGGAAAGAATATATCTAGTGGGAATATGTGAATAATGTAAAAGGAATTTGAGAAGAAGAGTTTACTCGGGATGAGTTCGAGAGACTGTTTAAGAATAACTACCTATTTGAAAGGTATTATGATGACAGAGCTAAGGAATTTTATGAGCTGTAGATGGATTCTCTAATAGATGATGAGTACACTAGTAGGTTTCTAGAGATGTTAAGGTATTTTGCTTACCTCAAGTATGAAAAAGAAAATATTCAAAGGTTTATTATTGGGTTTCCAACAACATACAGAGACCATATTGAGTTTGATGAGCCTAGTAGTTGGAGGAAGCCATTCGGAAATTGAAGCAATTTTATGAGAAATCAAAGCATAAAGTTGAGCATAAGAGTGAATTGAAGGGGAATGAGAAAGTTAAAGGGAAGTGGCCACTGAAGCGAGGAAGACCTCAGGATGCAGGTGAGAAAGAGAATGTGGCTCCTTATAAGAATTTTAATGCAGTTGAGAAGGAACATGTGTTGCAACATGGAGGGTAATAGAATAGAGGTGATCGTAGATTGGTCATTGTAGTGTTGGATATGTGGAAAATATCATTGCAAGAAGGATTATCTATTGTACTAGGGTGGAAGGCCTCAAATATATAGTGATAAGGAGGTGTAGATAGTTGCGGATGTTGGTCATAACATTCCTCCAATTTATGTAGCTATGGAAAACAAGAAGGAAAATCACTAGGCATCCATTATTGAGATGGAAGGTAAGCTCTATGATCATGTTGTTTCTATTTCGATTGACCCTAGATCGAATTATAGTTATGTTAACCTTGACCTAGCGGATAAGTGTGGTTTGAGAAAAGAAGTGCATGCAGAGTCTTGGTTGGTGCAATTGGCTAAGACTACTAAGAAGAGAGTTCATCATTGTGTAAGAGCTTGTGCATTTGAGTTTAATTGTATGCATACATCGACACATCTAAATGTGCTTCTATTGGGATAATATAGTATGATTTTGGGTATGGATTGGTTGTATCTCCACAGGATCAAAGTAGATTGTTATGAGAAGGCTATTGGGTGCTTAGATGATAATAGGGAATAGAGAATCTTGTAGGGAAAGAATAATTCTACATTAGAGAGGATGGTTACATCTATGTAGGCTAATCACAGTTATAGGAAGGGGTGTGTACTGTTTGCAATTAATATTTCCAGTGACAAGGGTAAGGATATGGAGGATGTGGAAGTATTCAAGATGTTGGGTTGTGTTATATTCTTTCCATGACTAGCTCCCCTAGTTAAACTTGGGGGTTAGAGGGGGGTGGAGCCCCCCCTTCGTTGCACCGATTGTGCAGCGGGGGGTTACAAGGGGTGGTAAGCCCCCCTCTACAGGGTCCAGGGCAATGCCCCATGGAATTCTGTTTTGGACCCTATTTTAGGTGGGTGAACCTACCTATGGTTTTGTGCATGGTTTTTGCACATGGTTTTGGGCGTGATGGTTTTCAGTCCATGGTATTGGATGCTTCGACATGTATATATATGTATTGTAACATTCAAAGGAACATAATGAAAAATCAATATGGTAGCCCAGTTTTGGGATCCAGGGGAAAATCTCTGTGTATATTTGTTTTATGTGTTATGCTCTTGCTTTTTTTTATTTTATGTGTTTTAGAATTCGTATGCAGGTAATTTTTGTACAGGGTTAAAACCTACATTTGGTATCAAAGTTGTTTTGGCTTCAAGGGGATGCCTTTACTGCTGAGGGGTTTCAATCGGGCCCATGGTAGACCTTATTTAGTGGGAGATTTGCGAGATTGATTCTGGTGGTGAAAGAAGATGGCAAGCAGTGGAAAGATAGAGATCGAGAAATTTAATGGTCATAGTTTTGAGTTATGGAAACTCAAGATGGAGGATCTGTTGGTAGATAAAGATCGATGGATCATGGTAGATCCGGGTACTAAACCAACGGGAGTGTCTAATGAAGAATGAAAGAAGTTGGATCAGAAGGAAAAGAGAACAATACAATTGTGTGTCTCAGACTCAATATTGCTGAATGTATCAGGGGAAGCTACGTCTAAGGCTTCGTGGGACAAGTTAGGGACTTTGTACCAATCTAAGTCTCTTGTAAAAACAATGTTCCTATGGAAAAAGCTGTATAATCTAAGATGAAAATTGGAGACTCAGTGACAGAGAATCTTAACGCACTTAATACTATGGTAAGTTAGTTATTATTTGTTGATATTAAAATTTTAAATGAAGATAAGTGCATCAATTTGTTGTGTTCTCTACTAGATTCATGGGATAGTCTGGTTATTACAATAGGTAGTAATGCAATTGCCTTGCAATTTGATGAAATAGTCTCATACTTAATGACATAGGAGATAAGAACAAAAAATATGGAGAGCCAAAATGGTGATGCCTTGTCTCTACGAGGACGGTCCTAGAACAAAAAAAAGGTCATCTAGTGGGAGATCTAAATATCCAAGAAAACCTGTAAAGGTGTGTTGGAAATGCAGAAAGGAAGGGTACTACAAAAGGGACAGTAAATCTAAAGCTCATGACAAAGGAAAGGGATTTGATGATACTCCTTATACAGAGGCAAAAACCACCTCAGATGAAGGTGGGGATGTGTACTTGGCTTCTTCAAGTACACATGTAGATCATGAGGCATGGTTGATTGACTCAAGTGCATCCTTTCACTTCACTCCCCATAGGGAGTGGTTATGCGAGAATGAAAAATATGATGGTGGTGATGTCTTATTAGGGGATGATAGGAAGGCTAGAATTGTTGGTCAGGGAAAAGTAAAGTTGAAGTTTCAAGGTGGAAGGATTACAACACTTCCGGGTGTTCTGCATATTCCTGCATTAGCTAGAAATCTGATTTCTGTAAGCAAGCTGGATGATGCAGGTGTAAAAACATTGTTCGAGTAAGATACCTGCAAGATGGTTTGGGGAGCATGAGTATTGATGCAGGGCGTTCAGATTGGAACTCTGTACAAGTTGCAAGGTAGCACTATTGTTGATGGGTGCAACAGTTTTGTGGTTCGTGAAAGTGGAGCACAAAATCTAGTGGTGTCTGGAGAAAAGGCCATGCTATCAAACCAAAAGCTTGGACATATTGGAGAGAAGGGCCTTAGAATACTTCATGGTAAAGGTATGGTAGAAGGTATGACTAATAGCTCTCTTGATTTTGATTTCTATGAAAATTGTGTATATGGGAAACGAAATCGGGTGAGTTTCCCATCTGGTGGTAAGAGGGCGAAACAAATATTAGTGCTTCTGCACAGTGATGTGTTTGGACCTGTGAAGGTTCCATCAATGGGTAAGTCTGTGTACTATGTATCATTTATATATGACTTCTCAGGAATATATGGATATATTTCCTTCAGAAGAATTCTAAAGTCTTCAACAAGTTTAAAGAATTTAAGGCTTTGGTGGAAGTATGTTAGTGTCAGTGAATGCATACTTCCATCAGGGATCAAATTTGCTCTTCGCATTTTCATTTTAGGTGTCTCATCTGAATTTTTGATCATTCCACTAGGTCATGCCAAAATGGTCCACTGATGGTTGTTTTCTTCTCAGAAAATCAAGTTTTCCCTCATGAGGTACATTTGTTGACCCATTTCCATGTTGCATTCAATTATTGTTCCAATTATATTATTTTTAGAGTCAAGGAATTTATGTTTCGAGGGTTCATTTCCAAGGTCTTTTCATTAGGTCTTAGGGTTGAGTTCCAAGGTCTTTTCATTAGGTCTTATGGTTCAATTCCAAGGCCTTTTCATTAGGTCTTAGGGTCCACTTCCAAGGTAAAAAGCATAGTTTGAAATGTAAATAAAGGGCAACAAAGATATAAGGAAGCCCAAAAAATAAAGAGTGATCGGTAGTAAGCCATGGTTATTGTACGAAAATCTTATTTCAATGATATAATTTTCATCTCAAAAACATGTTTTTGAGATGAAAATAGAGTATTTTAGTTGATTCATATTTTTTGAAGTAATTCAAGTCATTGTATGTAATAATTGTTTCCATAAGCTGCCCAAGCATTTCTCCTTGTTGCAAGAAATGAGCCATTGAAAAAATCATCTCAATCAAAGCATCATCCACTTGAAAAGAGACAAATAAAGAGAAACATTAGACAAAGATTTGAAAACAAAATTAAAGCTCCAAACAAACATTATAAAGTGGTTTTTTTCTAAAGAAAAATCAAAATCATTCTCTATACAAAATTTTCAAAGGAAATTTTCAAAATTCATTAGTTCTTTTGCACCCTAAGCTCTCCTTGGCAAGGAGGAGATTAAGTGAAGGAGGAAAAAATCAGAAAGGTGCATTTGCTGAGGGTGCTGCGCACTGGGATAAGTCGTTGTGTGCTTGTAGGGTCAAGGGCGCGTTTTCCAATCCGAGCTTGAGTAAAATTCAATAGTGCTGCGTGCCCGTAGGGTGAAGGGCGCGCTTGCTGAGGACACTGTGCGCTGGCACTTGCTGCTACGCGTTTGGCTAGAGGAGCTTGGCAATCCCTAGGAGCACTAGAACACCACTTCCTTCATTTTCTCAAAGCCACAAAAGCTTCAACTACCTGCATACAACAAGTAAGTTGCTCGGTATCTCTTTTTCTCCATCAATTAAGCAAATTGACACCCTAAATTTTGAAACCCTAAGCAAAGCTCCCTTGCATGCTTCCAAATGTAAGGACTTTGGACACCACATATCTCCATAATGGTATGATATTGTCCATTTTGGGCCTAAGCCTTCATGGATTTGCTTTTGGACTTACCCCAAAAGGCCTCATACCAATGGAGATACTTGTCCATCCTTATATACCCATGATCCTCCCCACTTCTAGTCAATGTGGGACTTTGGTCGTATACCCAACAATCCTCCCCTCGAACAAAGAACCATCGAGCCTCCCCTCAAACGATTATCCATTCGTCCACTCTCGACCAACCAGGATTCTTCGCTCCAATGCGTTGGAAGTGCACGCCTTACATGGAACACCACCTGCCTTGAGAGCTTGCTCTATCCTAGGTCAACTCCTCTTCACCGTGTTGGGACCAGGGCACGTCCATGAAGAATCTGGAGCACACCGCCTGCCGAGCTCATCTCATCCACGGATCCCATCGTGATATTACCGGGGCCCACCACCTTCGTTCGACATTCCGAGGATTCATCCACTTGGCTAACTTCGGGACATGGCTCTGATACCACTTGTAAGGACTCTAGACACGACATATCTCCACAATGGTATGATATTGTCCACTTTGGGCCTAAGCCCTCATGGATTTGCTTTTGGACTTACCCCAAAAGGCCTCATACCAATGGAGATATTTGTCCATCCTTATATACCCATGATCCTCCCCACTTCTAGTCAATGTGGGACTTTGGTCGTATACCCAACAACGCCAAGCCCATTCCCTTAGCTGTGGTTTCGCTAGATAGTAGATAGGGACAGTGGGAATCTCGTTAATCCATTCATGCACGTCACTAATTAGATGACGAGGAATTTGGCTACCTTAAGAGATTCATAGTTACTCCCACCGTTTACCCGTGCTTGGTTGAATTTCTTCACTTTGACATTCAGAGCACTGGGCAGAAATCACATTGCGTTAGCATCCGTAGGGACCATCACAATGCTTTGTTTGAACTAAACAGTCGGATTCCCCTTTTCCGTACCAGTTTTGAGTCGACTGTTCAACGCCTAGGGAAAAGCCCCCGGTAGGGGGCATTCTACGTCCGTAGCCTAATCGGCATGCAACTGCCCACCCTCATTGCGAGAGTAGCTTAGGAAGATTGCCAACAACCCACGAGTTGAGGGCAGAGACCCCTAGGCCCAACCCTCAGAGCCAATCCTTTTCTCGAAGTTACGGATCTGTTTTTCCGACTTCCCTTACCTACATTGTTCTATTGACTAGAGTCTATTCACCTTGGAGACCTGATGTAGTTATGAGTACGATCGGGCATGAATGGTACTCGGTCCTCTAGATTTTCAAGGGCCACCGAGGGCGCACCGGACACCGCAAGACGTGCGGTGCTCTTCCAGCTGCTGGACCCTATCTCCAGGTGAACCAATTCCAGGGTGGGCAAGCTCTTAAAAAGAAAAGATAACTCTTCCCGGGGCCCATGACGACATCTCCGGATTTCCTAATGTTGCTTCCCACTGCCATGTCCTGGTTTGAGAATATTAACCCGATTCCCTTTCGATGCTCGTGCAAAGTGCATCCTTGATACAAGGCTTCCCCATCTCTTAGGATCGACTAACCCATGTCCAAGTGTTTTTCACATGGAACCTTTCCTCACTTCAGTCTTCAAAGTTCTCATTTGAATATTTCTACTACCACCAAGATCTGCACTGGGGGCCGATCCACCCAAGCTCACGCCCGAGGTTTCTCAATGACCCCCACATCCTCCTACTCATCGGAGCTAGGCAATTTCTCCGACAGTCAAGTATAGGTTGTGCTCTTCAGCCCATCCATTTTGGGGGTAGTTGATTCGGCAGGTGAGTTGTTACACACTCCTTAGCAGATTTCGACTTCCATGACCACTGTCCTACTGTATTAATCAACCAACACCCTTTGTGAGATCTAGGTTAGTGTGCAATTCGTCACTGTAACTCGACTTTCAGTTCATCCCGTATCGCCAGTTCTGCTTACCAAAAATGGCCCACTTGGAGCTCTCGATTCCACGGTGCGGCTCAATGGAGCAGCCGCACCCTCTTACCTATTTAAAGTTTGAGAATAGTTCAAGGGTGTTACGCCCCCGATTCCTCTAATCATTTTCTTTACCTGATAAAACTCGCGTGTGATCTCTAGTTATCCCGAGGGAAACTTCGGAGGAAACCAACTACTAGATGGTTCGATTAATCTTTCGCCCCTATACCCAAGTCAGATGAACGATTTGCACGTTAGTATCGCTACGAGCCTCCACCAGAGTTTCCTCTGGCTTCGCCCTGCTCAGACATAGTTCACCATCTTTCAGGTCCCAACAAGTGTGCTCGCACTCAAACCCTTCACATAATCTCAAGGTCAGTCGACAATGCACCCCCCAAGAGAGGGGATCTCGCCCGTCAGCTTCCTTGTGCCTCGCAGGTTTTCAAACCCGCCGACTCACACACATGTTAGAATCCTTGGTCCGTGTTTCAATACGGGTCGAATGGAAAGCCCGCCGACCAACACCATGAGTGCGTCGGTGCACACAGCCCGCCACAAGGGCACACACTTCGTTCCTCGACCACCGCAGCAGAAAACCAACAGGCGAAAATCCATCCGTGCTTGTGACGATGCAGCAGCCCGTGTTGGTTTGCACCTCAAGTCGAGCGGCGAACCAGTCTGAGCCGTTCCACATCCGACCAAGACGCATCGACAACCTCCATCCACTTCCCTCCTGGCAATTTCAAGCACTCTTTAACTCTCTTTTCAAAGTAATTTTCATCTTTCCCTCGTGGTACTTGTTCGTTATCGGTCTCTCGCCCGTATTTAGCCTTGGACGGAATTTACCACCCAATTAGGGTTGCATTCCCAAACAACCCGACTCGACGACAGTGCCTCGTGAAGTGGCAGGGTCCCAGGCCGATGGGGCTATCACCCTCTTAGGTGCCCCCTTCCAAGGGACTTGGCCCAGGTCCGCCGCTGAGGACGCTTCTACATACTACAATTCAGGCAACGCTGCCGCCCGATTTTCATGCTGGACTCTTCCCGGTTCGCTCGCTGCTACTAGGGGAATCCTTGTAAGTTTCTTTTCCTCCACTTAATTATATGCTTAAACTCAGCGGGTGTTCTTACCTGAGCTGAGGTCACAAAGTTGGAGCTAAATCCACCCTACCCGATGGGAGGGCAAGAGAGAGCAAAGCAAGTTCGAGCGATGCCACACAAAGCCTGCATCAGCTAACGCCGACTGCCCATCCAAGGGGACAAGATCACCGCTCGCCGACGTACGCCACAAAACATTGTTTGAGGTATTTCAGACAACCACACCGTGTTGGGCACGGACGACCAGCTCCGCTGCTCCCTAGCATATTGCAAGGAGGGCGTTTGAATGGGATGCGACACCCAGATAGACGTGCCCTTGACCGAGGCCTCGGGCACAAATTGCGTTCAAAAACTCGATAATTCACGGGATTCTGTAATTCACACTAAGTATCGCATTTCACTACATTCTTCATCGTAACAAGAGCCGAGATATCCGTTGCCGAGAGTCATTTCCACGTATTACCGAAAAATCGGCCACAACACTTAATAGGGGCATCCCCCACAACAAATGCAAGGCCAAGGGCCAAAGGGAGGGAAAACGCATGAGAGAAAGAGAAACAAAGGTGCCTACCCCCCTCAAAGGAGGAGGCTCGAACAGAGAACAATATCCACGAGCTCCACACCATCGAAAAATGGGGGGAAGTGCATGGAACAACAATTGAGAAGGACTAGGGTGGCCACCCCTAGAGCTCACATTGCTTTTAGTCCTTCTTGAACACCAGTCCACAACAATTCCCCCTTTTCTCTGTAAATCTAGGGATCGAAAGGAAGAAGGGAAGAAAACAAGGTGAAAGAAATAGAGATCAAACGTGGATACCGTCTCACAAGGGGAGGGCTCAAACAAAGCACAGGCCTCCCAAGCCCCGTGCCTTTGCAAAAAAGGGGGGAATTGAAGGGGACGATGATCGAGGAGGACTAGGGTGGCCACCTCAGGAGCTCGCGCTGCATTTCGTCCTTCCCAAACACCAATCCACAATAATGCCACCTTTTCTCCGTAAATTTAAGGCCCAAAAGGAAGAAAAAAACATGAAAGAAATGGACATCAACCGTGGTTACTGGCTCACAAGGGGAGGCTTCAAACAGAGAACAAGCTTCTGCAACCCCATGCCTGTGCAAAAAGTGGGGAGCTGCAGGGGACGACAATCGAGAAGGAGTAGGGTGGCCACCCTGGGAACTTGCACTTCGTTTCGTCCTTCCCCAACACCAATGCACAAAAATCCCACCTTTTCTTTGTAAAGCTAGGGGGGCGAAAGGAAGAAAACAACATGAAAGAAAGAGAGATATCAAATGTGTCTACCGGCTCACAAGGGGAGGCTCAAATAGAGAAAAAGCTTTCCCAACCCCCTGCCTTTGCAAAAAGGGGGGAACTGTAGGGGACGACAATCAAGAAGGACTAGGGTGGCCATCTGTGAACTCGCACTGCGTTTCGTCCTTCCTGAACACAAATCCACAACAATCCCACCCACCTTTTCTCCGTAAAGCTAGGGGCCAATAGCAAGAAGGGAAGAAAACAACAGGAAGGAAAGAGATATCAAACATGGCTACCGGCTCACAAGGGGAGGCTCAAACAGAGAACAAGCTTTCCATTTCCCGCGCCTTCGAAAAAAGGGGGCAACTGCAGGGAACGGTGATCAAGAAGGACTAGGGTGGCCACCTAGAGAACACGCATTACTTTTCGTCCTTCCCGAACTCCAATCCACAACAATCCCACCTCTCCTCCACAAAGCTTAGGGGAAAAAGGAAGAAGGGAAGAAAACAACACCAAAGAAACAAAGATCCCGAGAAAAGATGGAAGCTCAACATCACGTTGAGTAGATGTCCACTAACCAAAAAGAAATCGAACAAGGCACCCAATCAAAAAGCATCGCACCTCTTCACACCCTCCCACCTACATGTACAACACAACACCCTTTACAACATAACAAATATCAATCAATCAACCAAGCAAATAAATCACAACCTAAACTTGCCCACTAGAAGAGACAAGGGCCGCGATTAGACCAATGTCTGGACCATGCTACTGAAAGGTAAACAACCCCCCAACCCGCCACAAGGCTTCAAACGACAAATAGACTACTAATAACACAAACCTACCCCACTATTGCACCCCTCCATGTACAAAACACCCAACAACCTTTCCAGCGAAAAAGTCAACGGGGGTCAATAATCAAACTCCAAAGAGGAGTTGTCATGAGCGGACACTCAACGCCGTAGAAAACCGCGGGCCACAAATACATCGATGGTGCAAGGCCGCTGAAGGGAGGGACGCCCGCAAATCACACACCACGAAACAAAGAAATGACCAAGTCCCACAAAAAACCCATAATCCAAAGGGAGGAACAAAGACACAACCCGCTACTTCTTTTTCCCTTAGAAGGGGAGTAGCTCACGAGAGGACAAGGAATTCCCTCGACGGCAAAGGCATGAGATAAGATTGCCACCCTATTGCCCACTAGCTGGGAAAATTGCGATCTCGATGGAGCTCAGACCGATGGAGGGGTTTTTCATTACCTGGACACCGAACCCTTCCGCGAGGGAATTGTCGAGGCACAGTCGGGAGGGACTAAGGTAGCCAACCCAACGGGTTGAACCGCTCTTCATCCATCCCACACTGACCCCACACCGACAATTTCCCCTCACGGAAGGTTTGAGCTACCAAGCGCGCGCAACCACTCCCTCAACCCAACCACCAGCGAAAAAGCTCACCCAAGCAACACATCAACCACCGCCGGCTTTTCAAGAGAACCAACTATGGAAGCCCGCACCCTTGGCCCATTCCTTCCAATAAACAAAATACCGAGCATCGCCGCTACGAATGAGTCTAAACTTTTTATCCATCATATTTCCTGAGTACCTCAACTGCAGCAACCATGCCCAGCTGAACAGGTCGTCGGAAGGGCTCCCAAGAAACAAGCTTCCGAACCCCCTGCAGAAACACATTGGCGGAAAGAAAAACAAAAGATGGGTGGGACAAGCAGAAGCATGGCTTGCAAGCACACACGAAAAAACAAGCGTTACCTCAAGACAAGCAACCAACAATGTTCCTACCAAACACCAAATCCGCTCCCCTAGAGACACAGCACGCACTCCCACATTGCAATCGAAACCCAACCAACCCAAACCAAAAAAGGAAACCCCTGCTATCAATGATCCTACTTCATGTTCACCTACGGTAACCTTGTTATGACTTCTCCTTCCTCTAAATGATAAGGTTCAATGAACTTCTCACGACGTCGACGGCGGCGGACCACCATCGTCGACGCAATTCGAACACTTCATCGGATCATTCAATCGGTAGGAGCGATGGGCAGTGTGTACAAAGGGTAGGGACGTAGTCAAAACGAGTTGATGACAAGCGCTTACTAGGAATTCCTCATTGAAGACCAATAATTGCAATGGTCTATCCCCATCACGATGAAATTTGAGAAGATTTCCCGATCCTCTCGAACCAGGAAGAAAAGCTCGTTGGTTGCATCAGTGTAGCATGCGTGTGGCCCAAAACATCTAAGGGCATCACAGACCTGTTATTGCCTCAAACTTCCATGGCCTAAATGACCATAGTCCCTCTAATAAGCTGGCCACAAAGGGGAACCTCCACGTAGCTAGTTAGTAGGCTGAGGTCTCATTCATTATCAGAATTAACCAGACAAATCACTCCACCAACTAAGAACGACCATGCACCACCATCCATAGAATCAAGAAAGAGCTCTCAATCTGTCAATCCTTACTATGTCTGGACCTCGTAAGTTTCCCCGTGTTAATTCAAATTAAGCCACAGGCTCCACTCTTGGTGGTGCCCTTCCATCAATTCCTTTAAGTTTCAACCTTGTGACCATACTCCCCCTGGAACCCAAACACTCTGATTTCTCAGAAGGTGCTGGTGGAGTCCTTAGAGTAACATCCGCCGATCCCTGGTCAGCATCATTTATGGTTGAGACTAGGATGGTATCTGATCATCTTCGAGCCCCCAACTTTCGTTCTTGATTAATGAAAAAATCCTTGGCAAATGCTTTCGTAGTGGTCCGTCTTTCATAAATCCAAGAATTTCACCTCTGACAATGAAATACGAATGCCCCCGACAGTCCCTATTAATCACTACTCCGGTCTCGAAGACCAACACAATAGGACCAAACTCCTATCACGTTATTCCACGCTAATGTATTTAGAGCATAAGCTTGCTTTGAGCACTCTAAATTTTTCAAAGTAATAGCACCGGAGCTGTGGCCCAGCCAATTAAGGCCAGGAGCATGCCGCCGACAAAAGGGACGGAAGGGCAGGTGCACACCGAGTAGGCAGACCAACCTTTACGACCAAAGATCCAACTAGGAGCTTTTTAACTGCAACAACTTAAATATACACTATTGGAGCTGGAATAACCGCTGCTGCTAGCACCAGACTTGCCCTCCAATTGATCCTCATTAATGGATTTAGATTGTACTCATTCAAATTACCAGACTTGATGAGCCCAGTATTGTTATTTATTGTCATTACCTCCCCATGTCAGGATTGGGTAATTTACGTGGTCATTGCCTTCCTTGGATGTGGTAGCCGTTTCTCACGATCCCTCTCTGGAATCGAACCCTAATTCTCCGTCACCCATCACCACCGTGGTAGGCCTCTATCCTACCATTGAAAGTTGATAGGGCAGAAATTTTAATGAAGCATTGCCAGCACAAGGGATGTGCGATCCGTCGAGTTATCATGATTCACCAGAGAAGCGGGCAAGCCTGTGCCGGCCTTTTATCTAAAAAATGCATCCCTTCCAAAGAGTCGGGACTTGGTGCACGTATTATCTCTAGAATTACTACGGTTATCCGAGTAGTATGGTACCATCAAAAAAACTATAACTGATTTAATGAGCCATCCGCAGTTTCACAGTCTGAATTAGTTCATACTTAGACATGCATGGCTTAATCTTTGAGACAAGCATATGACTACTGGCAGGATCAACCAGGTAGCACCCTCCCACTTCAAAGGGCATTCCGGGCGCTCTCTTACCAAGAGCCAACCTGAAAACCCATCGATTCAGAGA